>QNGE01001432.1:0-21797 GCA_008508345.1 Paragonimus westermani | reverse complement strand
GGATACAGGTACGCCATTGACTGCGACACACCGCCATCTCGGATAGCGTCTCTAACCAACGGTTTGAGTGATCACGAGGACCCCATCCAGGCAGGCGATGCCTGCCCACTTTGCTCAATGGAGCAGTCAAAGTCTTCATATTTCCTGACCACGTTGTTGCTTGACCACCACGCGGTTTAACCCAATCGCTAGTGCCTTCAGTATATAATGCCCGGTACGGTAAACGCTCAGCTGGCATACGGAGAACGTGACCCAACCATCGCAAGCTGTGCAACGTAGCCGCAAGCAAATGACTGGAGAAGAGCACGACAGATTGCGTAGAGTATGTTAGCTGTTGCCAAAAGCTGAGGGGTAACAGGTAACACCAGAAACCGAATGGTACCTCACCAAAGGAAGTCGGACGAACGAGCATTAAATGACGGGTGAATATAGGCAACAAACAACACCAAGCACACGGACAATATCAGATGAGAGTACACAGGACGTTGAAATAGAAACGTCGGTGCGCTGTAGTTTGAAACTCCGGTTTAAAAATTCCAGTGGAAGGATGACGGTTTGTATTTGTGAACTGGATAATCAAAATTTTGTCTTACTGAACAAACATTCGTAGAAATATAACGACAGAAAACTGGTACCGCCGAAAGGGTTTCAAAGTTTAGACACAAACACCGCGGGAAAAAAAATCCGATAATGGGGTTGCCACATGACACGTAAGAATGAAAACAGTTAGCGTTTACTTCGCGCTTTGAACACGAGTATTCAAAAAAGACAAAGCCCTCATTTTAATACTTGGCAACAAACATCCTCATCAGACGACGCACAATGAGAAACAAGGAGCTTAGCGATGTCACAAACATCCAAGAGGGAACACGTAAAACAGGCCAAAATACTCACGTGAAATCACTTAACACTGAGTTCGCATGACATAGAAAACGAAACAAATGGCATACGTCACCTACTTCCTCTCATCCAGCAGAAGCGTCGCGGATATGGCTGGTTTTCGGCGGGGTGATTCACGAACAGACACAGAGGGTAACGGTCTGTCCATGAGGCTGTAAAGTACAAAGATCGACAGTGCAAACGAACAGACGAAACGATGCAAAGAAACTCAAGGGGGGGGGGAACATCAAACAACATGATATGGCTTGTATCGACAGAATCCTCCAAATGGCTAACACGAAGGTGGTTGTTGGTTCCAACTTCGGTTCAGTCAGTTCTGCCTGATAGGGTCCAAATAAAGGCGGAACCAAAGATGAATTTTTCGTCGAAGATTAAGTATCAAAAAGATGACAACAGTGTAACAACGGTCTGTCAATTGTCTCTCATATCCATGACAATCACCCACTTGGAAAAAGACAATGAACAGACTAAAGGTTACATAAGTAATTCAGTCTGGACGTGTGAATTAGTTAACTTTTTTTCTCTGAGCGGGCTGTTTGGCTAACAGTGTTTCACCTGCTGTCTAATATCTTCAAAACAATTTGGTATGAAATCCCACATTGACACCTAAATCAATAGCCAAACGTTTGTATTCAAACAAGCAGACAACTAGGAGTAAAATCCAACACCAGCATCAAGCAACTCAATCTTTTGAATCGCAAATCATAATGCTGCCATAACGTGAAATGTGGGTGCCAGATTGAAAAAACAGTATTCGTGCTATAAACAAAAGTAAATGACAAGGTCGAAGCATGAGATCACTAGACCTCAACGTGATCGACAGATAGTCTGCCAATCATGAATACTAGCTCACTCCTTATCAAACACTCTGGTCCTACTTTGATCAATTCGAAATTGTCCATATTTTGTTTCGAAATACACTCCTCTTCTTGTGACTAAATGGGAACACTTTATCATCACTTGTAAACTCTACAGGCGTTATTTGGGAAATATAGTTCGTCTGATTCCAAATAGTTATAACCCTCACATGCTGGTATCAAATGTGCACATCCAAAGAGAAAGAGAGTTTAACCAACCAGAAGAGCACAAAACACGATTCCTATTAGATGTAGCTCCATACGATGGATCAGACAAACAAAGTTAAAAGGCAAATCCGCCGAAGACACTTGGATTGGTCAACACAATCATTTTCACAACTTTATTTTAGTGAAACAAGAGAGGAAATTAGTTTGCTGTTGTATAGAGTGTGGGGGAGTTTATATTTCGCATACTATCCAGGAAGAACCACGGCATATTTGATTGTGGACATACCGAAGGATCTAAAGATAAAAATTGTTCACATAAAACCCTGGTCGTTTATTTCAAGGCAGGAGTTGGCTTGGGGGATTTCCTTGGGGCTTATTGTTGAAAAGCTGACTCATTGGACGGTGAGAACACAGATCAGATCAAGAGCCTCGTGACTTAAACAAGAACGCTTAATTCTGATCACTGTCACACGGGGCAGATGTAGACACGGACAAATCAAGCGTGTGAGAAGTTTTTCAACAGTTCTGATTAATACACCAGTGATCAGGACAACCACTGGGGGATTGGCACACAGTTTTCTGCTGACCTGCATGAAATGAGTGTGTCTGAAATAGTCAGATTCCGTCATCATAGTACTCAGAGTCAATTCAGCATACAGGGTTGATCACCAGGCAACAGAAAAGATTAGGTGTGGGAAGCCACAAGGTAGCCACGGGAAAATTAGCTATAGGCACCTCCCGAAGTGACCTTAAAATGATTCCCGAAAGTCTTTATCGAGTGTAACCCGATCTTACATGGCCAATGCCGATGAACAAATCGAACGAGACGAGGCTTTGCAGATCAGATCTGTAAGCGTGCAACTGTGGTCAACAGCTGGGATCATCCTTACTAGGTACTATGATCCATGTTATGTGTGCCATTCGTCTCCAAGCACACTACAACACGGTAATTAAGCCCTCTTTATTGGATGGAGCTTCTCAAGCAGGCTTGTATACTATGCTTATCATAGGCGGTGAGACTGCCTCACTCTAACAAATCGAACGAGCTTCGAGACCGTTGTACTGATCTACAGCAGACATCACGAAGACCGAGTGCAAGCAGCGAGTAAATGGCATGACGATGTTTCGCAGTTACGGAAAAACTGGTAAAGGAGGTAGTGCAGCTTTTTGTTTGGGCTCGCACCTAAGGACCTCGAGCATTCTCAACACTGGATCTTCCGGAGTCAGTCTGGCAGGTGCTTAACGGCACTCGAAACTTTACTTGTTTGTTTGGTGTAGCTTACATATCATCTGTGCACAGAGATGCTGACATGACCTTGATTAACGCACACCGTGGAGCAGCATCCACAGGGTGCATTCAAACTTCAACAATGGGAGCTTTTAGTCACTCGGAATTAGATTTCACGAACCAATTAGTTAACATCACAACATCATCCACCGTTGGGAAAACCTTGGAGGCAGTAACGAAAGATGGACTATTTCGGCGTGTTCAGAATGACACTAGGTGGCAAGTAAGCTAAGGGCCACCCTATTTTTAGTGTAGCCTTACCAACGAATTTGACATAATAACTGCAATTGGTCGTAATGACCACGAAATAATTCGGCTAGTTATACGGAACAACACAAAATAGTTCGCGAAATATGAGTTTAAAGACCTACTGCAAGAAAAATTTCGTAAGAATAAAGAGGTAGCTCAACAACGTTCAACAGCCTAGCTCCATTACCACATTCAACCCAGCTCATCACTGGCGAACGATCGTTGAGGAAATCTCCCAGGATATTAACAATCATGTTCCGGTAGTTTCCCCAACTAGTAAAACTCGAGAAGCCTAAGAAATAGAATTAAACGTTCAGGTAACACTGAAACGTCCAGGCTGCAAGGGACACCAAACAGGACAAATTGAATTTACGTTTGTTGGCGTAGGCGTACCAAAGCTGCTATCAGACGGAGTCGGTTTTGTTTTCAACGCAACCCAAAAACGGAAAATTAACTCAAGTCTTCCTACAGCGAATTCGCAGCAAG
The DNA here is from genome assembly GCA_008508345.1 of Paragonimus westermani. NCBI lineage: Eukaryota > Metazoa > Platyhelminthes > Trematoda > Plagiorchiida > Troglotrematidae > Paragonimus > Paragonimus westermani. The sequence continues at coordinate 17,849 of QNGE01001432.1, read as the reverse complement.
CACAAGGAATGAGGTCGGCATTTTGCAATTTTAAACCTTTGGTGAATGTATTAATGCATAGGTGGAGGCGGTCAACAATTTGAGCACACAGTACGTAAGTATGCATAACTGCAAGTCACGAGCGATTATCGAGTATGCACGAGAAAAGTTAACCACACTAACCCGAATTTCAGTGGCACAAGTCGTAACGAGATTGGAGAGCCTACTAATGCAAAACTCATTCGGTCCAGAGTTGATGACCCATACCGTCTTGAAAAGCAATGTCACCGAGTTAGCAAAATTGATAACAGTAACGTTCAATCGCTCATCGTCATCTAGCGGTCTACTGGAGGCCTGGAAACAGGTCGCAAGCACAGCAATCTTCAGAGATACATGCAAAGATGACAGCAAACTATAGGGCAATAGAGTTACTGTCGGGGGTCGCCAAAGTGATAAGCAGGTTACTGTATGACTTCGGGCCGAGGTTGAAGACCTCGAATTTATGACGAAGGTGCAACGTGACTTCCGTAAATGTTATTCATGCGTCACGAATCTGTTGATTGCTTGTAACTTTTGGATGAAGGCTGCGACGCCGGAATGGCCATCGATGTGGTTTACTCTCCAAAGCCGTTGACAGGACTTGTCAGTCCACCTTTTTACGGAAATTCCGCAATTATGGACTCGATGAACACTTACCTGGCTTGAGAACTATCTAATTGGACGTACTTTCAACGTCAGGATGAACAGACAATTATCAGAGTGGACCTCTACCAACAGCAGCGATTTGCAAAGATTTATCTTAGGACCGCTGTTGTGCATGCTCCTCGTTCTCGAACTAGCCAGCATGGTCAAATCACCGACGTTGCTCTACTCCAACGACACAAGACCCTCGAGAGTTTGGGAGAACCCGCGAAATGAAGTGACCTAACAGAATATCTTGAACTGTCTAAATCAGTGGTCCACAGAAAATAACTTGACGTTCAATGCCATCCAATGTAGGCATATACGTTCGCCATTAAAACCATGCTGACCACTAGCTTGACGACACAGAGTTACTCGTAACAGTATGCGAACGAGACCCAGTGATGCCTGTCTACAACCTGTGCAGCCATGGGGCGGATAAGCTGGAACCCTAAAGAATTTGTGATATTCCGTCCTGAAGTGCCTCTTACTGTTTGCCTCCACAGTCCGTCCAAACCCGGAAACGAACATATGAGTCTGTCGTCTTCATCCTAAAAATGAACTAAGACCTACTGAATGTGATTAGACACGGGTCGCCAGAAGAAATATGGGGCTCACGGAAGTCACCTACACAGAGAAACTGGCAGAATTAGGTAAATTCTTACAAAATCACAGACACCGGAAGGAAAACCCAATTTTCATCTACAAAACGCTCCGTATTCTAAGTCATCCACTAGAATATCACTTCTCATTAAACAAGGATGAATGTATAAGGGGTCATTCGTTGAAATGGGGTTATGGGAAAAGCAAGTTGGTTTGCAGGCAGAACCACTTCACAATTAGGGGCTGTTCTTGTTGGCACACACTTCATAACTCTGTGGTCACGGCTGAATCGGTTGAGTTTTGACATTTTACTCGATCGGCACGTACGTAAGAGAGAGATCGGACTAACAGTCTCCTATCCTCCATTTTGGCTCAGTCCCACTGGGCATTAAATGCCCATATCTGACGGAACGCTGGTTCTGTTTTGTTTCAGTGCTTGTTGCTGATATGACGGCAAGCCAAAAGTCTCATTAAAGCTCTCTTTTATTTACCTCTATTCACCTTTTCTTTACAGCTATAGACCATCCAAAACGGAGGTGGGGACGCAAAAGCAAAGATCTGTCCGTCTCCAGTAGCAACCTATCAACTTATTAATCTATTTGTCTCTCATTACCGATTCTCCAAAAAGGAAGGTCACGTATCGACCGATTGACAATGTCCGCTACGACAGATATGTGAAATGCCCTCCTACACATATCACAACCGCTCTCCAATGTACTGAAGATACCCCACATTCAAGAAAATATTTATTAACCTGTGTGATTTTTGATTTTCACACGAAGCTATAAAACCTTATAAGAATGACTGGAAACAGCTGCTAATAGAGGAGATATTTGTGAATTCCATGGAAGTATGGAAAGGACCGTCCGGTGTACAGACTGAATGCAATTTATATGGGTACCCATAAGAGAAAGCCAGTCATGAAAGGTTGCAGCGAACACGCTACTGTCCAGTGAAACCACTAACTTGCACGTGGGCAACTCATTTGATAGAATAGGACGGGAAGAAACACTGTTTTTGAAGCACAATATGCACCTCACATGCTGCGCGGCAGCCCACAAGTCCAGAAAAATGCGTTAGCTAAAAACGGCACTGTTTACTTAGGATCAAAATTAGCATTTTTGGAAAGACGTAGAGGTTAAACCAAAACCTAACACGAGGTAGACGATTCTGACGACGTGTCTACACAGTCGCCAGTGGTTTCCCAGAGTCATTAATGTCTACAATTACAAAGACAGTTTGCACGTCCAACACACATCGAGTCGGGACTAAACTCCCAGTGAATCCGATAGCCTGAGTGAATGGACACAACGCAGCAACAAAACTGTTCGAATTGACTGACAACAAGTCTCAGTCACCCAAGACGTAACTGCTTTATTGACCAAATTATTCCACGGGTAACTTTAAATTGCCATCACTTTATAAGGAAAACCTAACGGGAGAGTAACTACTACATATAAATACACAATACCGGTAGTAATAGTAGCAGGCCACCAGTAGTCACACAGGTGTTGGTAGAAATCGGAGTGAAGCAGCCAACAGTCTCATTTCAAGGGTCAAAATGAAGTTTCCCAATTTGCGTCAATTGCGGTGGCGATGAGACGTGGGCTTTTCCACCAAAAACGTGGGTGTCCTGTGCATTCAAGTGCGCCGCTGTGCGGCTGTAAAACTGGATACATGTGGGCAGAAGGTTCCCGCTGAATATCCAACTTTAACAAATCCCTCCTTGTGTGTGTATGCTAGTGTATGGTGGGCTCACCAGGCAGGCAACTGTTAGACGACTGCGCTTCAGGGATAACAGTGCAAACACCCTCATTCCTGACGCGATCTGTTGTCATTGCCCTACACAAGTTCTTAGGACACTCAGCAACCTCATAATTACAGTCTACGTTAACCAGACTGTACTGCAATTGAAAAGGGGCTTCGATACAGGCTCGGGCAGAACTGCCAGACAGGAAGCAATCTCATCGCGTGAAATGTCGCCAATCGGAACTGCAAACATATGTGACTACTAGAAAGCGGAAAGTAGTCAGGATTTCCACCGATAAATAACAAGCTCTAGGTTGCGCAAAGCGGAGGAACTGCGGATATTCTCATCTTACGAGGGTGTCTTCTACGAAAAGGAATCCATTAACACGTTCACTTCTCTCTCTAGTTTACTCTGTTTCTTCACTCTACACTAACAGCTCTAGTTTCTTCTCATTGTTCGTCCCTCGATCGTTGACGTCCCTTAAAGCATGTTCATGAGTACTTCATCGATCAACGCGGATACAATTTTTTATGTTGTGGTATCTCCATTTACAGGTTTCATCCATATTTTCACACGACCATGTACACTGCTGCCGGTAATTTTCTTTGCGACTTGTCTACTTCGCTCACGAAATAGGCGCTAGCTAGCACTAAGTGGTCAGAATATTAAGCAAAACCAGGGTAACAACTGCTTGATTATACATTTCTGGCTGAATGGTACTGTGATCACTATGGCAACTGTGTTACGCCAGTACGGCTATTATATCGCTGAAATTAGCTAACGACATTGAATCCACAGGTGGCAAGTAGTGTCTGATGCGCAAATGCAAACGCAGTTCACATATTTCATTCAGCCGGAATAAGAATGGAATGAGTCACTATTCAAGGTGATGCACAAGATGGAGAGTTAACGTTTTGGTGCAAAGAATTAATAACAGTTAGAAATAGGCTAACCATTGTAGACCGTGTTTATCTCCCGAACAGGGAGTTTCGTGACTCATACAGTTTGTGGTTAGGTGTAGTACGAGTGACGGCTGTCAATCGGGTCTTTTGGCAAGTCTTTTGTTAAGTGTAAACAACCAATGACAAGTGGCACTGAGAGCCGCGAGAAAACCGGCAAAGCTGTAGACGCTCCATAATTTTGTACGCATATATATATATATATATATATATATATATAATTTTACACATAACTCTGTTGAATAAGCACTTTGATTTTGGGTACTTACGTTTGTGAAGTTATTCTCCTTTACATTCTTTATCTCTATACCAAAGTTGCTTTCCACGGTTACACAACACCTAAGCAGTCACGCAAAATAATCATAAACCGCGAGTCGGAGTAACACAGATGAGAGTCGGTGAGCGCATACCATGACGGTTTATAGGGACGAAGGAGCATCTACAAGCAACCATACCACAACCGTTGATGTAGACTAAACAGGAAGAAACTAGAGAAATGCTTGTTATAACTTAGAGTGATGAGTGAGAATCATTGAGACAGCAAACGAAACGCTCGCTTCTCATGTGCGTCCGGCCCAGAGCACTGCGAAGGAAAACAGACCAGGACTGATGGCCACACTACATTGCCACCATACAACGCAGTAACTGGTGGAAGAGTGGAAGACAGACGTATCGTAACATGGATAAAGAATTCAATCGCTCCTGGGCAAAAGAGACTAAATAAAGTGCGGGAAAAGGGTGAATGAATGGCTAGACAAGAATATAACATCAGAGAACCTCAGTATAATAAAAGCGACGGCCCAACTTTGGGGCCTTGGCTAAAAAAAGGCCCTGACGTAGTGAAAAACAACTTTTAAGTTAAGGTGTTTGGTTGCCAGACTTCGCACCGCATAGCGTTCATTACTACGAGACGAACAGGGTCACATACTAACACACATTCTGTCGGGGAAGTCTCTAATTCCCCGAAAAAAAACGTATTATTTATCTTGCAAAATGCCTAAGACGTTACCATTTTGAATAACCCCCAACTGTGGCACGGATACATGATTCTTCCGCTTTCACCATTTTAGAGTCTCGCCTACACACTCATTTTTTGACTGGAGGGCATCGCTGTATTGTCTGACCCATTTTTTAACCCGGCTTCCTTATTGATGAGTGTTTGGGTTGACTGGAAAACTCCGAGTTAATCGTGTATGCTACGTCGTCTGTAGATAAATGTCGTCATCCATTGTTCGTTTAGCTGTCGTGTCGGTAACCGCTGCTCGGTTGTCTGTTATAGTCACCTTACGCGCTCATAGACTGCAGATCCAGTTATAACACATCTAAAACCTAGGCAGCGGCGCTGGCGGTAGCAAACGTGGTCTAATTCCGCAACCGTGGTAATCTAGTCATTCAATCATAACGGGCAATAGTGTGACCAGAAGTAGCCGCCGACGGCAACATTGTCGTGAAGTACCTTAGAAGAAAACACCTATCGAAAAATAGTGGATATAAATATAACAAGACTGACCAGTATAACTGGAAATGTTGCAGATGCATACACATTATTGACGGCAGTAGGTTGTCATCTAGGAAAACCTTTTTAGCAGGCGATTCAAGTGATTACGAGGTCTCCAATCGGACAGGAGATACCGACCCACTTTACTCAGAGAAATAACCACGGTCTTCATCTTATATTCATAGTAATAAGCGCCGTTGTCAAGGTGACACTGTGAGCTCAAAATATTTAACTGTAATATTGATCCAAAGCGGATTTACCCATACATTTCAATCGCAATGCTTTTTCCTAGCAAAATAGAAGTGGAGGAATGTCTTTGTAACCAGCTCACGAAAAAAGTCAGAAAATCATATTTAATCACAAACTCACGTGTCGAAAGTTGCTGCAGAACATTTACGTTGCGAAGCCTTCGTGACTTGGCGAGCGGTTGAAGGACCAGCAAACTGGTATCCAAGGTTCGGCCTAAAAGACAACAATAAATGTAGGAATACGGAGAACGAATATATATAGTTTTGTGGACAAGAATAACATTGAACAGAACCTGCAACGCAATTATATCGAAGCTAAACGGTAGCCGGTATTTGACAGCTAGCATCTAAAAATAGACGGGAGCCACTGAACGATTTTCTCCCTAATACTGTTTAGGAGTTCTAGCGTAAAAGTTACCTATAATTAGAAGGCGAGCAGTGACACGTAATTAGCAGTGTATCAAACATAAGTGAAGAACAAAACCATAAAGCAAACCACTTGGATTTGTCAAAATCCTGACAGCACAGTAGAAATGACTTGTTTCTTCTGGCCGACTGAACCGGTGAAAGATTGCGGGATAAGATGAAAGGACGCATTGATGTGAGACTACTCCTTAACTTGTAGGCTGTTTGTTTGATGGAGTTTTGGGGTCGAAAATCCTCTCAGGAGAGTCGTGCACCGTTAGCTCGTGTGGTGGAGTCGGAGTATGTGTTGTGCTCGTCTCCTTTCGCTTGAGATGTCTCGTAGCGCTGATATGTGTAACAGCTTGATAGTTTTTGATTTGGCAGAGTTCGTGACCAATAGCCGTGCCGAGGGGTGAGCAGAAGAACGTGTGAGAGCGGGTGTGTGTAACGTCAGCACTTAATGGCAGCACTGGGTTACGACCGCCTCTGTCGTCACAGATTCTCCAAGTGTGTATCTTGTTTCAATTTAGATGAATTGTCCACTTGCTCGTTCACCACAGAACACGAACGCATCCACCGACAGTTGATTAGTCTACAAACGAAATGGTGGGCCGCATGCGTCTCCTGTATGGTTAACCTCCACAAAGTCTTGATCTCGGCGTTTCCTGTTGTTGTTTTAGAAACGGAACTCAGCTCACAACCCCAGACCCACTTCGCCCCAGTACTTTGCATACCGATAGCAAACCTCCGTACACACGCCTATATTTTCGAGAAGCATATCAAAGAAATTTAATCGCTACCTATATTTCTTCCCTTCCATTCCAGCCATAATTCTCGTAACTTTCAAACCTCCTTCTTGATACAGGGATTGAACGCGGCTCCCCTGTAGACCAAAATTTGTCTGACGTGAGGCTAGCAGAGTGGTTAAGGTTCTGGGCACAAGCCCGCCGAAGCACCTTGTTTAGCTCCAGCGCACCACCCGCCCATGTGCGAGTATTGTCCATATTGTCCTCCATCTTGAATAATGCTGAAACAACGATAATCAAGTCGTGTGCACTTTCCGTTTGTCTCAGCAAATGTCCACCCGAGTGGTATACGCGCACTGCACTCCTAATATTCATGTATACACACCTCTGGGAATCCATTGGCAGGGCTCATTAGGAGGCCCATCACCTCATTAGACGAACCACATCGGTCAGCAAAACGTCCCAATCTTCTAGCGATTTAATGACGCATCAGACTTTCAGGTTGTTCGCACACACACTAAACGTGGCGATTCAGTGGTTTTGGAGGTCACTGATAAAGACCAAAAAGAGGAGTGGGCCGAGTAACTCTGTCGGACACATCCCGGCTAAGGGAGGTGGGTCCCATCTACCTCGGCCGAGCAAATGTGACTGCGAAGTCCTCCATCCGTTTTGGCGTGGAGCCAGTAACGCCGAATGCCTCAAGTTTGGGTAAAAACCCTCTACAAGGAACTTCGTCGAAAAGTTTTGCTGAAGTCCACCAAGTTGCAACCAACTGTTTTCGATTATTATTGTGGAGCGTGTAAGATTAAAAGTGGTCCATTGGACGTATGTGTAAAACTGGAATAGGGTCATATGAAAATTGTGTAGATGACAATATAACAGGATGGTGGTACGTTTGTGTGTGTTGCGGTCATCCAAATGGTCGGTATTTAGCACCAGGAACACCCAAACTTGGCTGAAAACAATGTAATCATCTCTAGGTTGATACGAGAAAATAACGGAGGACTTGCTGTTTTGCCAACATACTCAAGTAATGAAGACAGAAGAGTCACGTTTCGGAAAGTTCGCTGCAGACCCGCTGAACGGCTTTGTGGGATTAGGGAAGGCTGGTGAAAAATGAAAGGTAAGTTGATACAGGGCTATGCTAACCGCCAACACCATCGAATTATGAGATTCGCTGGAAACGAGTGTTGGTCCATCCGTTCAGTTCACTAAACTACTGATTGACGGAGACTCTGGCCTTTCACACACACAACCGGAAGGATAGTACGAAGGTCAGGCGCAAGCACTTCGGTAGCCCACTGAAGGAATGACTGAACCAACGCCTTGATGATCATGAATATTTTGTTACAAACTATCAAAGCTTCAATTACTCTCGCCCAAGATCTAGCAGGGGTGCAGAGAACTATTAGATAACTACGAAACGGAAAGGCAGCTGATGAAGATGGATTGCCAGGAAAACTTCCAAAGAATGGCGGTCCAGTTCTGAAACATGCCTTGTTATAATTGGTTCACTCCATCTGGGAGCAGGAAGTAGTTGCTTGAGTTCAAGAATGTCTCGGTCATACATTTTTCAAAAGCTAAGAATAGCAATCAAAGCACCGACAGTTATAGGGACATTCGTTTGGTCAGGTGTGCTGGAGAGGTGCTAGCAAGAATCCTGCTGAACCGACTCAAAGTCTAAGTTTTTGAAACCAATGATCCTGAAGAGTAATGTGGAATTGGAGTGAGTAGCAATACGATCGATACAGTGTTCGTTGCTCGTGGAGTTAACTAGTCTTCATATATCCTCTTTGTGGAATTCACTAAAGCGTTTGATTCCATGAGCCATGAGGCATTGATGACGACCTTTGGTAAGTTCGGGTGACCAGGTAAGTTCATCATTTTACATTTGAATTTTGCATGTGAGTATGAAGGTGAAGGTGCAAAGTAAGGATCGGTCCCTGAGTCTGACGTTGTCGCTGGTGTGAAACAGAACTGTGTTCTAGCCTGGACCCTAGTTAGTTCACTTTTAACTGCGGCGCCCACAGTTATCCTTCAGAACTCAGCACGGTGTTGAATACCACACGCATGGCCGTCTACCGAATATCTGACATTTCGATAACCCAATTCGTCCACGTACATCAGCGATGCGCACGTTCGTTGGCAGGTGATAGTGCCTTATTCGCACATGGTGAAAACGAACTTAAACGACTGACCACGACACTCGTGACTGTTGCATCAAAATTTGGTCTGAGTATCAACATGAACATTTGACCACTTTCGGTCTCCTCCGGGCGATGGTGTCGGTCCTGCACCGGCGATTGAAATTCACATCAGCGGAAACACTGTGATGAGCTGTTCAGACTCCTCCTACTTGGGTGGCAATCTATCGACAGATCTTTCCATGGACCGCGGGTTGCGAGCTCGTGTGACGAAGGCTAACACTGCTTTCGGACGTCTTGAAAAATATACCTGTAAGTACCGCAGTCTGGAGATGAGGACGAATCGGCTTGCCTACCGTTCAATAGTGCTATCTGCACTGTTGTGAGGCAAGTAAACTTGGACACTGTACCAACGGGATATACGGTATCTGAGCCGCTTCCGTTTACAGTGTCAAAGACGCATCTTGGGTATTCGGTGGTCGGACACAGTTACGAACAATGAGGTACTTCGGTGAGAACGCGGACGGAATTGAAGCCATGTTGATGTCCAATCAACTTCGTTAGCCAGGAAACATCCGTAGGATGACCAACAAGTGGAATGCAAAGCAGTCACTATACGGGCAAATGAAAGCAAGTCAGCGAAGTTTTGATGATCAGAAGCCGCGATACGAGAGTGTTATCCAAGTAAGTCTTTCGCATTGTAATGTTGGTTTTAAATCTTGGAAGGATAGGTTTGAACCGGGCGGTCTGGATAAATATGCTCCGGACGAGCGTCTGAAGGCTCAACGAACAACAGTTGCAGAGTCATGGATTGATGTGCCTGATATGCGAACGAACAAGAGATGTTATAAGTCGTGGCAATATGATTATATGACATTCTGATGAACTCACTCGCTGTCTCGGGGTGTTAGGTCATCAATGTACCTACAATACACCGCTGACACACGCTGAGTGTTTGGCACAAGTAAGTTATGTCTATTTCGTTCATATCAACCAGCAACTGTGGTCGTCCAGTGAAACGCCCGCTCTCCTTTCGGAAACAGCGGCTATGATGGCCTTCTACCTTTTTTCTTCTGCTTTTTCGGTGCACTGTATGAGGAATATTTCCTTCGCTTTTCGATCCAAACTTTACATTTTGCTTTCTGCCTCCTACTAGCTAAAATACAACGATAGGTGCTGCTATAGTGAACTACTCCTTACATTATTCCTACCTCGCCTTAGATCTTACCATTAGAGTCTATTTGTTTTTTCGACTCTGAAAGAAGGGGAGTTCGACTTCATACTGGCAGCCTGCACCAAATAGATCTTCACTCACACGCTTTCTACTGTGTAAATGGAACTACACGTGGTGCAGCGAGTGAGTGTTATACACAGGCGTCCTTTGGCTCCAGTCACTGTGACAGGCAAATCTGAAGTCAACGGTGTGTGAAAGAGAGAGTGGTGCCGACACTAACAGTGTTGATACAGCTGTACTCATCAGCCGTGTCGGGCATACAACGAATAATAAAGGCCGATTATTTACGCCATGTTATCACTTGAACTGCAGGGCAAACGGTTATCAACTTCGAACCGTGTTGAAGTACCAACTGCGATACGTCAACGCGGTAATCAAGGTAGATGTGTGTATGACGAGATTAACAATTTGATCTCGAACATATATCACACGTGTCAGGTCAAAAGGACATCTACAGAGGTGTCCACTGATGCATATGTAATATAATATATAATATATATATATATATAATATAATATATATAATATAACATATATATATATAATGTTGGGGTTGGGGCACCGTTCTGAAATCGGAATTCCAAGATTTCCCTTGATGAGGTATGGAACAGCGAGGGGTTTAGGTGTATCCTCGCTTACTCACAAGGCTACAAGGTAGTTCGCTTTTATGTATACAGGAAAGTATTTTGTTTGGTAGATAAATACGCTGCCTATCCTCACTCTGCTCTAATCGGTTTGTGTAGTTCATAGTTCGGGGTCAGTCGGAATGGGTTTCGATTCGCGTTATTCGTTCCCCGTTGTTCGCATCAGTTATTCACGTTTGAGCTGGACAGGTTTCGGTTATAAAACATGTGCGAACAACACACCAGTATAAAAACACAAATAAGCCGAACACGTTTGTGCACCCTTCTTATGGTTCAGGAAAGACCGGCTAACAGCTTTACCAACAGCAACGGGCGCTAATGATGGGCAACACACAGTAAAAAGTTCGTTACCTCGTAGTCGACGAATATATGATCCACAAAGAGATGGAACCGGACCCTTTGAATACACTTATACACTATGTGGTGCACACAAATTGAGTTCACGGGTACCATGGAGATATACTAGTATCAAATTTCAATTGTAATCTTATGAGAGTTCAGTAATTTCTGAGCGGAATTCAAATCCACCCTCGTCTCTTGCATGGGATCTTTGTGTAAGATAGGATTTACTTGTACACGTCATTAAGTAGTAAGAGAGTCTGACTGCTATTGAGTTACGAGTAAAGCGAACATGGTTCAGTCATTGAGCTTAAACGTTTCCAGTTTTTACACTTCGCGGTAAGATTGGCTGAACGAATTACCCTCTATAAGTATATACACATAACACGACAAAATCTACACAAGGAAGGGACATACCATAACAAAGAAAAACTGAGGGTGATATACGACAAAGTGGAGTACAAGTATAGAGAGGAAAGAAAAAGAGACTAAACTGGTGCACAACGGTTTGCAACACGATTGTAACTGGCTTCCAATTAGTCACAACAGACAGTGTCCTTATTCAAAGGTGTTAAGCATCTTGTACAAGAAACCAAGAACGCCTTACCGAAGTAGGCTTCAGTGTCAATGCCTTTACACCCCGAACACACGTCCTACAGTGGTCCTAATCCAACTCACTACTCTCAACCAAGGCATAACATAACAAGAGGTGGGTTGGCATTCGCAAGTTATGTCTCATCCAATGAAGCTTGTATGACGAGATGATCACGTTCACAGGTCTACGGATTCCGTCCGTCCCGAAGACATGTTACTAGACTTCATCACAGCCGATACGGTATTTCCAACACCCACCGCTAATGCTCCGAATACACCGCTGGCTGAAAATAGACATTGCAAACAGCCCCTCACGAATATGCCCGGTCTTACAAGGCTACTCGTACAGTGGCATTGTACGTCCGGTCTTTCGTTGAAAGGTTGGGCATGCCAAAACCACACAGTTCAAGTCGGTGAACAGCATCTGAGCCTCAAGTACACAATTTGTGCTCTCACCATATATTCTGTTAACCCTGATGCAGTTCTCAAGATGCAATACCCCTCCAACCATCTATAGTGATTTCATCAACTAGTAACGAAATCCCGTTTGGAAACAGAACGCTCGTAGTCTCAATTACGAGTTACCCGAACAGATACACGCCCAAACCATCCATAAGGGCTGCCATGCAACGAACGGGGTAACATGCAGGCTGGATATTAGCATCCTAGCCAAATGTGTACAGTACATTTGATAACTGAATAGCCCAATACGAGGAGAACACAATTCTTGAGTCTACACATTTTGACTGTCAGAAATGACAGCAAAAGAGTGCAGTAAAATAAAAACAGCTGGCCGTAATAAACTCATATAACCTCAGTTTGCAATAAGAAGGATGAACAAAATTGTGTGGACGCAGCTTACCTCGAATTGCGATAAGCCGCTGTGGGAGGTTGAAGAACATTCGATCGAATCGGTGGTGGAGTAGAAACACTCGAAAATGGTCGACCGAAGTTGGGCCTTCAAAAAACAGTTCAAGAAACAACAAACGTCGAAAAACAGTCGACTGCGTTACAGAATCAATTCAGAAAAAACTGCAATGTGTTAAGAAAAACTCTGCCTGTATCCAGAAAACACAGCGAAGTGATAACCGCCTCTCTCACAGATGGGACATTACCATGTACGCAACGCTTCCATCAAAATCATCGATGGTAGAAAATCAATAAAGGATAATGAAGCCTGTGTTATACAACCACCAAAAACCTGACCCAGGATATAAACGAAAAACAAAAACAATGAAATTTGAACCACGAACCCTTATACCTAACCTCCAACATTCACAAGCAAGGTGCTTAGAAATGTAAATCGACAACCTAATCGAAAGTGAACACGTGACAGCATCCCCAGCTTTACTACGGCATTAAACGACGAGCTGCTTTCATGTTGATTCCATCATATGCAAGTCAACATGACAAAGGTAACAGTCTCGCCAATGTAACCGACTGCGCATCGTACCTCTTAACATCTCGAGCTCAAAAAGGCCCACCTTAGCAAACGAGCGCGACATAGAGAAGTTACCCTGCTGAAACCCGATTCAACATCACAGAAAACAACAAAACAGCTCACATTGATAACTAGCTGCCATGCAACCACAAAGAACGCAAATAAGCTTTAACCAGAAGTGGAGAAACGCTAACTGAAAATCAATCGACATGTATCCAACCTCGAACGAATACTAGAGTGAAAACGAACAGATAAGCTGAGTGGAAAAATCATGCAGACAGGACTTCCGGTGCCTGTGTATGAGAAAACTGGAAAGTTAATTTTTGGTGAGTTGGAGCAGCCCATTAAGGGATATGAAGAAATTCTAGGGTAGGTAAAATTTCCAACTCAGATAAGAGTTCATCGTTTGAATTGTCGGAAGATAGAGAACGATAAAGCACTCTCACTAACCAACGATCGGAATATCAGAATGCTTCTAGAATCACAACAAGTATTAAACTGTTATAAAGGATGGCCTGAAGAGGTGTGAATATAGAAGGCTGATTTCCCTTTTCCACCCTCAGTTCTGTCAGCGCGGAAATGAGTCATATCCCCTAAGGCGAGGTCATGTTCTAGAGAGAAAGTGTTGAACCACGACTCCGTCACAGCAACAATTCAGGGTTTGCGGAAGAACGGAGTTCGTGAAGCTGTTTTAGTTTGTTCACTAAACTAAACGCATTTGTTTACATGCGTTTCACATTATCCTACGATTGTGAATGAGGTGGGTTATTCACAATGAAACGATGNATGATGATGAATGAAACGATGGCGGCGGTGACGGTGGCTGACTCCGCAGGAGCCGGCTGCGGTAAGTTTTTTGACATTACAGAGTCCTCAACAGGCACAACAAAGCGACTGATATGCGTGTGGTGATTGCCTCTAAATAAACTCCTCCTTTCTTTAAAACAATCGGAGTGGAATGATATAGCATGCAAGGCGGCGGTAATTTTCACAGGCCGTGATCGAGTTTCGCCCAGCTCGGGGCGTAGGATGTGGTAAATACGTTGCAACTGAGCAGCAGTCAGTTCAACTGCAACAAATAGGAATCACCACCAGCTCCTGTCTTGTTTCGGATCGCCGTTAAGGGGATCGGGGACACCAATAATAATGACATTACGAAATCGACCAGTGGTCTCAGATTCCTTCCTAACGAGCCTTCGCCACTGTCGTTCAGCCCATCCGGGTACACTTGGGTCCCATAGCCGCCCAGCAGTTTACGTGCCGCCTGAAGAACACCTTCTTTCAATTTAAATGTTCAAAGCACTACTTTCTTCAGGCTGGGTTTTGTCAGCATGTGCCGAATGCATCTTACTTACCAACCCCGTAATGGAGTTCGGGACACGCGGATTTGTGCCCATTCTGGTACAAAGACATCCTCAGGGTTTCAGTCATGCTCGTTACGGAGCTTTAAGCACTTAACGGTACATTCCAGAAGGTTCTGAACCATTACAGAGTCCTCCTGAGCAGAGGAACCTAACGTTTTGGCAACAGCTTTGTTGATGACCTCAGAAAATTTTGCTGGTCTCACGCAATCTCCCAAACAGCCAGATCGGGCCCCTTAGGAACAGCCAAGCGGAGGACTTCCGAATTCTGCCGTGTTTCCTTGGATGCTGTTGGCGGGTTGTCAGCGATGATGAGTCTGAGTGTCTTCAGAGCAACCGAGATGACCCTCTTTGGCTTTGCTCCAGAAGCAACTGCAGCATACGATACTGTGTAAGTAACACTAGCGTCACACATTACTGAGAAGAGCTAGTGAACCAAGGGATCTTACAATTAAGGTAGGTGGTAAGGTAACAGCTACAGAACTAACAGATTGTCTAACTGTGAAGACGGTTTAAAGGCGGTCCATCTAAACCATGGAATGTTGACCGAAATTGTCGATCACGTAGGTTTCCGCAGAACTTTTGATGACATGAAAAGGACCTTCATACGGTTGCTGCGGCGGTTTCTTGGAGGAGTCTGTTCGCACAAACATGAACTTACAAGTGTCTGAAATACTCAGGAACGTAAGACGTGTGGCACTAGCTTGTAACGATGGCATCTAATTGGCTAGTCTGTAGGCGTAATCCTGAGCGTTAACAACAGCTTTGCTTGTCGATCGGGTGGAGTCAGCTGGAAGGCTAAGAGGACGACCATACACTAGTGACGCTGGGGTCGTACTATCTCATTCGGCGTTGTAACTTTCGATGACACGTTCATTTGTTTCGCCCTCTCCCCATTTGACCAACGTTCACCTATCAACTGCAGTATATATCCATGGATCAAACTACACCTCTTTGCATGACTTCAAAGGTACAAGAGGTATCTCCAGACCAGGAATAACATACAGGAGACAGGTCTTCTTTCTGTCGGTGAACTTCAGAATGCCTAAACTGAACGTATTCGGCTGATGCAACATGTTTACAAAGGAGTATTTATTGTGTAAGGAAGGTCTCATCATCCAAAAGAAGTCGACCGCACCCCCAATAAAAATTATAAAAGTTTACTGGGCATTTCTAGTCCTCTATGAAAACTAAACCCGTTCATGTTGAACGGTTTACTGCGTGTTGGTGGAAGACTGTAAAGTGTTAAATTGTCCTTTGTGATTAGACATTCCTTAATATTAACAGCGTAACACTTCGTGACCACTTTAATCGTCCAACATTTCCACGAAGTTAGCGGTCACTCAGGTGTCAATCATGTTCTTCCTCCCTTAGGCGAGAAGTTTTGGAATCTCTCAGTGAACATGGCCATAGGAGGCGTTTTGAGAAACTGTTACCAGTGCCGAAGGGGGTTTCGTCACCATGTCAACAAGCCACGGCAACAGTGCCGATGGATAGGATCAAGGCGAATGTGGATCTCTTTACAATAATCGGGGTAGAATATTTTGATCCTCTATTTGTCAAACGGGGACATGTGATAGAAAAACGATATGGTTGCATTTAAACCTGCTCTAGTATCAGGACAGTTCACAGTTAATTAGCACATTCACTGGGCACCGAATTATTCTATCTTTAATCGGTTCGTTGCCAAGAGAGGCTGTCTACAACCGATATATAGCGACAACGATAGACATTTTGGAGAATCAGAAAAGGGCATTAAAATGCCACTCCGACTTTGGAATGAGGACAAAGTCGCTAGAGCCTTTCTCGCTCGTGGCTGTGACTGGATCTTCAATCTACCGAAAGCAAGCCATCGCGGGGGTGCATGGGAAAGAATTATTCGGTTTGTAAAAAGGAGTTTGGTGGTTACGATACACGAACAGCTCGTCCCCGACGAAGTTCTTCATAGAACAATTGTGGAAACCAAAGGGGTTCTTGACGGTAGACCATTAATCAGACTGACAGATGATTTTGATGACTAAGGTGCTCTCACTACGAGCAACTTACTTTTGTTTAAAGATAACGCATCTGTCTCTACCCAGGAGGCCGTGAGCGAGAACCGTTTTAACCGAAGACAGTGACAAGCTGTTACGACCCCTGAGAGAGGAAGGCAAGAACGGACAGAAAGACCGCGAGCAGCACCTCCATTACGAACGAAACGCAACGATATCGCAAACAACACGAATAATCAAAACGCAACTACTCGGACCCAACTCTCGCAACTTAGAACCCCCCCCCCGACAAGAAAGGAAAAAGACGGCCTTCAAACGAGCTTTATTTGCTGCTCAGCCCGAAGGCAAAACCGTGGCTCACAACGGCTGTATTTATAGATTTTCGGTGGCCTTGGTCCTAGGACACTGAACGGACCAACCAGAAGCAAGCGTGCGAACTCGAATTTTGCAGAATAATGCCGGACATTCGAGTTATCAAAATAGAAGCATCTATTTCCCTCGGGAAATATAGCGTATTCTTGGGGAAAAGTGCTTTCACCAACACAAGCCACATGGCTTATGGGTGTGTTCTG
Source organism: Paragonimus westermani (assembly GCA_008508345.1). NCBI lineage: Eukaryota > Metazoa > Platyhelminthes > Trematoda > Plagiorchiida > Troglotrematidae > Paragonimus > Paragonimus westermani. Next base: position 661 of record QNGE01001432.1, on the reverse strand, counting down.
GCGGAGGTGGATGCAGTCCTGCTTGTCCACATTGCGAACGATTCAACATTGGTCGGCGGTGACGGCCAACCTTTTGAAAAGCAACCTTGTCTTATTGGTCGATGTAAGTATACCCAGGGGCCATTAGTCAAAAGCGATCGTAGTAGAAGTCAACGAAGGCGAAGATGGTCAGGTAAGGTGCACTATCGTACAAATAACTAGCGGGATCATTCGAAGGGTCTTTCGGCACTTATGCAGACTGGAAGAAGACGTGCTTTCATTGAAGTGCGTTAACGAAGAGTAAACTGTAGTTACCGTCTAGTACCGCCCCTATCCCCGAAGAGCGTGTAACTTTCGTTGACACGTCCATTTGTTTCGCTCTCTCTCCATTTGATCAACATTCACCTATCAACTGCAGCATACGTGATTCGCTGAGCTGACTATGGTATTTTATTACCACGCTACGTGTCCTTGGACTATTTTCCTCGGATAAGCTACCTTGAATGTGCGTTAATTCCCATTCATTATTACGTCTGCTTGATGTTCATTGCAGTCACGGTGAGACTGGACCTTGATGTGGTGTGATGGCTTGAGCATCTCGATGACCTTTTGAGCTAAACTGGGCAGAGCTACCTATACAAGGCAGGCCAACAGTTAGAGGTCTGACAAACCACAGTCTCCT
>QNGE01001431.1:145252-162755 GCA_008508345.1 Paragonimus westermani | reverse complement strand
TGACACTGCTGCAGAATTTGACGGGGAATAAAAATGTGACCAATACATCCCCGCCCCGATCGGAACCCTGCCTATTCTTCCCTGATGTTTACTTACAGAACTGCAATGAGTCGAAGAATTATAATAGATGCCAGAACGCTAGAAATGTCTGGGATCAAACTAATTCCTCTATGGTTTTCGCAAGAGCCCTTGATACTTTTCTTGATCATGGAAACTATTATCGCGTGACCCCAGCACAGAGGGATGGTCTCCGTCGTCCACACAATTTAAAGCAACGGGGTCAAAACATCTATTGTGGCCTCCTCACCTTGATTGAAATGTGCCGACTCGAGGTGATCTGGGTCAACAACCCTATTAAGTTTGAGAGCTGGGATGCAATTGCGGACCCGTGTATCGGTGAGTGGTGCTAAATCTAGTGACCAGGTTGTTACATTACAAGTCTCTGGCGGTAACACCAATAGACCGTAATGACAGGGAATCCCCTTCGAGTTTCACCAATCAGAGGTCTTAGTTGTGTGTAAAGCCTGCGATCAAGCGTGGATGATGTTCAGCATACATTTTTTGGGATAAAAGTGTAAAACACCAGGTGTTGTGTGTAGAAATTTAGTGAATTATAAACGTCTAGGCGAATACTTTAATGACTAGATAACCAAACAGCGGTTCTATTCATCAAGCATCTTACTCAGGAGCGAGAGAGCACATAGGCGTTTGTGTCATTTGGTCTACCCAAGTCGTATCACCTGCTGTTCTAACTAAACGTACATCCAGTCGTGACGGGCTGTCGGCTGGTGATTTTATCTGAAGGCGCTCTGGAAGTTACAGCAAATTCATTATGAGTTATACAGTATTTGTTTTGGTTAAAAACCAATATTTTTCTTCTCGTCAGAGCCAACAGCAGGACACGTTAATACTGTGGCCTGGATGTGAACAGCGTCTGGTAGTCTCATGGGGCAGGTGTACTATTAGTTACTCCAGTGAATCTTCATGTCCAGACTACCACTCGTAAATCCTCATTGACAAGAACTTGTGAGAATAGATCAAGCAACCTGATCATTACTGAGTTGGAAACATTACTCAGAAAAGTTATGATCGCTTGCTGAACAATCATGTTCAACAAAATATTCACCGCTTTTAGTCAATGGCACCAAGGTTAGAGTCCAACTACCCATATGGTAATGATAGGTTCCAACAAATAAGAAATTACAGTCTAGTTTTTTTTAACTTTGGAACCGGTTGATGAAGAAAGTCCATTTCCACAAGTAAATCTTGTTGCACTTCGATCCGTATTCAGTTTAACCATACTTCAGCGCTACCGTTGTCTTCGTAGTGTCCTATGAATAGTAGCCACAGCGCACGTACTACGGCAGGATGTCTCGACGATACTGTCGGACTAAGTAGGGTCAACAAGTGTATACATGGATTGAACTCAGTTATTTAACTTCAGTGATTCAACTGTGTATGTAAACGAAAACAGTTGGGTGTTTTCCTAAGTCGAACATCATCCACATTTGATCGCAGATTTCGCATTCAGATAGACTTTCCAGCCAGCCTCTTTCGAAAAGAAGCAATAGACTCGAGTTTCGCTCTCATTAGAACACGTCAGTAGTGCATATCTTTGCCACGATCGGAATGTGAACCCCGGCCATTCCAATTATGAGGCAACCGTGTTGACCACTGCGCCATTGGCCTCACATTAGGCACGACCGAATTATCAAATCTGACCGCTCGACTACTCCCGCTTGTGAGCAGTGATCAGGTTGCCGGGTCGTCTCGAGTGGAGACATAGTAATTGTCCAGTTCACTCCAATCGATAACCCGGTGATTAGGACTTCCGAGACAGGTCGTGACCACTGATCTCATTAAACCTGCAAGGCGATATTTTAGATTACTGATGAGTAGTCGGGGATTTGGTTTATTTTCAAAAGAGGCTGACTGAGAAGTCTATCTGAATGTGAAGGCTACGATCAAATGTGAGTGATGTTCAACTTGAAAATAAACCAAATCCTCGACCACTCATCAGTAATCTTTTAGAGTCGCGTAAAGTATGGTAATGTACCTAAAAAGTATGAGAACCTAATGTCGACGCTTTATCCCAAACTTCAGCTCAGGCTAGGGTTTTCGTTAAATTATCTGGCAGTTTCAGCACCAAGAGCGGTATGTACTAAGGCTTTCCAATTTCGTCATTTTGGTTTATTTTTTTCGTAGTCGAATTAGTAGAGAACTATCTGCAGCACATAGGATTCTAACATGAACCTCCTACATTACACAAGGTACACTCTGAACGAATTTTTGGAATGCAACGCTTTTTGATTTTGTCGATGTGGTTCGTTTTTCTGTCGCGGATTGCTTATATCAGCTGACAAGTGCCAATTTACATTGTCCGGCATATTCGGGGATATGAAAAATTTGTAGGGTGATTGCTACTCAACGATGTGAAACTGCTTCCCTTAGGTTTGACAACTACAGTGTAATGCTGAACTGCCATGCGTTGACTCACCGTACTTAGCAAATCCTGCGGAATCTCAGCTGTTCCTTAAAATCTGCTTTCAAAACGCATCTGGCCTGTTGGTTCGCCCCTCTAATTGATCTTTGGCTGGCCACCGAAATGATGACTCGTTTTGCCCATCATCACCTCGATTGTGTTTGGCTCACGTAAACATATTTCGATCGAATGGGACTGTCTGACAGGTAAGAAGTGATCGGTGTTACCAACGGCTGCCTATCGTTCTAGTGAGAATCACGTGGCTTAAACAAAAGGTATGTTTATAGGCCTGTGCGCTTACGACTTGAAGTGCCCGTGTGATGTGATATTCCAGACACCACTGATAAAAGAATTTTTATGCGTCACCACTGCCTGTGTCTGCAGAGCCCAACGCGCAAGATGATGGTGTTCATAGTTTTCAGCGACTGTTTGAGATTTGTGCCCCATTTCGGCAGAGTTGGCTGATATCCCGTGTACTCTCATTAATACATGCCATACGCGTTACGCCAACTTTGATTTTCGCTTTACAGTGAAGACTGGTATTTCAGCAAGTTGAATTTGGTAACTATGCAATCCCATTGTGTTCACTGTATATCACTACCTCTTTTCAATCTTGTTTTGTCGTTCTGCAGTTCATTTTCCTCCACGGCCTTGGCGACAGTGGGTTCGTTGCGTTTTCCTCGGCTTGTTCAGTGTGACGTGCATTTTTAGACATGGATGGTCCTGTGCTCTGAAAGACGTTGTTCCCGACTATTGCAAACTCATATGCCCACATGCGTGAGTTTTGTTGTTCTTGAATTTCAATTTCGATTGTAGACCGTCGATTCCGGTTACGCTCAATGGTGGTATGCGAATGCCAGCTTGGTATGATATTTATGCCCTGGGCAGTGATGCCAGGCAAGACGAGTCTGGGATTATTGAAGCATCTGCTCAATGTATGTCATTCACTGAATCACCGAAGTCTCCGTCCGTGTTTTCCCTTCCTTTCAGTGGACAGATTTGTTCAAGCTGAAATTGATAGCGGTATCCCAGCTGACCGGATTGTAATAGGTGGTTTCTCCCAAGGCGGATCCGTGGCGCTATATAATGCATTAACAAAAAATCGCAATTACGGCGGTGTAACCTGTTTGAGTTGTTGGCTTCCGTTGCACACAAAGTTACTGGTAGACCAAACGGTATGTTTAGCATACTTTTTTTAAATTATCTTCTTTCTTTGGGACGCAGCTTGTGACTGTTCCCAGAGATTTAGCTGTGTTCCAATGTCACGGTACGGACGATTGTATCGTCCCATTCGAAATGGGTCAAGCTACATATGAGCTACTGAAACGTTTTCAAATGTCCAAGTGTGAATTCTTGTCCTATCAGAATCTTGGACATTCATCCAACGACCAGGTATGTCTTCCGTCAATTTTCACTCCTAACGGGTCAATTTATTGGCTCTTCTTTGATTAGGAAATAAGTGACTTGCAATCATTCCTGAAGAAACGTTTGCCACCCTCCTGACAGTGTTCTGGTTTTGGTCTTTATTGTTGTATGTAGACAGTTGCTTTCATCTCTTTCTCCGTTTTTGTTCGTTATCTCGATTAACATCGTCTTGTTTGTGTCTGTCCAATTTATATGTACTTTTGCTGCTAACGAACCGCGGTTGAAACCCCGTTCCAACTGGACCCAATTCCGACTGGTTGATTGCATCATTCCTTTCTCTAACCACTTCTTTGTCTCTGTTGCCAAGTTCAGATCGCCCCTTGTTTTACCATACATACGCGATGATGAAATGGGATGTTGAACATTCGTGCAAGTTGGATCATCGGTTTCACCATACTTATTGGGCTATTTGCGCCTGATTTGTTTTCCACTGGCTTGTTTTACAGTACGATTTTGCTCATCGGGCAATTAAAGTGCGAGGCTTCTGTTGACTTGGCGATTAAATACAGCTGTGTTAAGGTATTCCGTGACTTGTCAGAATGCGGTTGGTTTACGGGTGTTACTTAGATGGACACTGACTGGCAGATGATCATAGCAACACTTGTTTCCGGTTTATCTGACGGTTACCAGAGCTGTTGAGCTAGTTAATAGACCGACTCCACTCATCCCAGATCGATGCGAAAGTAGGCGAACTAAGATCTGTGTCCTAAGGATTGATGAGTAATCGGCGGTTCAGGTTGACCACAGCATCCACAGTTCAAGTGGACCATTTTCTTACGACTCACTTGAAGAACAAGCGGTAGAATTGAATGATGTTCAGGTTCAAGTCAATCCATAGTCAAACCCCTTAGTCAAATGGTGTAATCTCCTCTCCACATGTTTGTTAAGCTACCGTATTGCTCGTGACTGAGTCAGAAACCTGGCATCCTCCATAAATATTCTGCATTCTCCTGTTGATATTGTCGTTGTACTGTTCGTTCCTTTCTACCAATGATGCCATAACTGTCCTGCCAATTTCAGTAGGTAACCCTTTGATCTCGACCTCTCCAGCTCTGTTGAAAGATGATGGTGAGGGATTGCTACCTGAACTGGTCCCATTCCAAAGCAGTGTTCATGAGCGACGCTCATCGACAATCGTTCCTGACTTCAAAAAAATGACAGTATGTCATGTGGTCTTTGTCGTCTCAGAAATACGCACAGGTCTCAACGTATTGACCAGTAGAACGCGGTGAGAGCCAAGTACGAGATCAGACAGGTTTCTGTTCAGGTTGTGGATGTGTCGATTTTGTGACAGATATTTTAGCATAGACACTCGTATTTTTGGACCCAAAGGACCCTTTTTGATCTGGTTACCCGATGTTCTTTCCAGATAACTCTAAGTGAAATAGGTCAGTATGCTGAAGTCATTGTATACACGCTCTGAACTCGGGGTTTGCATATGTGGACAACTATCTGCGGCGTCCTTTGCTTCAAGTAGCGCTTGACGGGGTCACCCGACACCATCCTATTCATTTGAGCGATTAGTGATATCCTGAAAAGAACTGGGACTGGGGCTTTTGCCAGGTGGGTGGCTGACTGACGTTATCTATACGGAAAAGATTACACTTTGCACCTTCGAACTGTAAGGTACTGCAAGCTTGATCTGACTTGCCTCATCCCCTTTGTTACAAGCAAGCTGCTTGAGGTTTTCTTCCTTTTCACATATATGCGTAGTGCCATAAACCTCTAACACCACGGACGAACTATTCATGGGGGTACAAGACGTTTTTCTCGCGTTCGTCTTCTTTCGACTTTGGTGGCTCTGAAAGACGTCCGGTTGCCGATCGGATGAAGGATTTAAAGTATACCTGAATGCTCAATCTTGTATGGATAGGTGACATTACACCTTCGGTGGAAAAATGCATGTAAGCTCTCGGTGTTTAAACATTGCTGTTTCCGTCGGTTAGTTCGTTTCATATGAGCTGACTGTATAGGCTACGTGACACTCTGTGGGTGCGTTTGTGGTAAATGTGCAAATTCACCGCTGACAATCGAAATGATAAAAATGCACGGCCTACGCTGTTTGGGTCACGTATTCTTTATGATGACAGAACCTCTATTCTGCCGTAGTTGTTCACTGTTGCAGCGGGTGGTTGGAAAAACCACAAGGCTGTCAGGCGACGAAGTCGTTACGAGCCGGGAATGTCTTGAATAATCATCGTCATCTTCACAACAGCCTCGTTCCTGATCGTAAGATACTGTGGTTCGGCCCGCCACTCACCTCAACAATGACTGAGTGTCCTAGAAGAAGTTACTGAGAGGGTTAGAACTAACAAAAGACAGCGGAAGAATTAAGTGGTATGAATGCAGGCACGCCATTGACTGCGGCAGATAGCGCTTCTAACCAACAGTTTGGGTTGTCACGAGGACTACAGCCAGGCAAACGACACTTACCGACTTTGTTTATTGACCACCACACAGTTTTACCCAACTGTTGGTGATCTCAGTACGTGATGCCCGATACAGTAAACGCTCAGCTGGAATGCAGAGTACATGACCCAACCATCACTCCGGAGGAGGGCTGTGCGGACTGGGACTTCGATCCTTCCAGATGTAACCTTGTCAGACAGGCGAGAGGGGGGCAGTCACACGAGAAGCAGATGCACTCCTAAGGTTGTACGCCTTACTTACTACTGGCTGCGTATGGATGTTAGCTAACGAGACACGATCTTATGAAAATATAACAGCTGTTTTCTTAATTGCGGCGCTGCTGCCTTCCGAATTCAGAGGAAGGGGATTAGAAGAGATGCCCTGAAGCAAAAAGCACTCCGATCATCTAACGATTGACCGTGACCACCTGCGTATTATCCAGCACGGTTGAAGAGCATCCAGTATCATTCGAAAATCCGATGTAACTTCTAATACATCTATTGCGCTTAGCAATGATCAGAATCAGACATTTATGTTTTATTACATGTGCCCTCGGGCTAAGCAGGCCGCACGTTGCCAAGTGAGTCAGGCTTTTGAGTCATGGACTCCGGGTAGGATTCCCAAGGAAGTCCTATGTCATTTCTTACAGATCAGACTTTAGGGTCAGTCTCGGGGTGGGGTCCTTCAAGTCGTTCTCCTTCCGTGGCGTAAAGTCCGTCAACGCGGCTCAGAAAAGCGTTGTATATCCATCACTTTGGCGTACGTTGCAACGGACAGCTGTTGGGATGTTACCAAGAGTCCTCGTTGACCTTCTGAGACAAACTAAACTCAGACATCATACTAGCAGACGATTTGAATGTCTGGATTGGTCGTCTTTCTCCAGAAGAGAGGCAACTGAGAGACATGTTTAGTATCCGGGCACAAAGAACTGACAGTGGTGAAAGACTGCTACAGCTGTGCACATCCCGCGGTCTCTATATTTGAAGCACCGCACTCCAACATAGGAAGGGGCACTGTGTTACATGGAGACCTCCGTATGCTTCTCAGCCGTGGACACAGCTCGATTGTGTGGCAGTCAGTTACAGGTGGCACCATTCTGTCAGACTCGTGAATTTTTGAGATGATTCCAACCATGCTAATATGCCTACCCGTTTCGCTTGCCCGTAGGTCACATTTGTAAATGCAGGTTACGTAGCTGACATTCTAGCGAGGAGAATGTAAGGAACGGTTAACAGGAAGTTTTGGTGAACAAATTGCCCAGTTCGAGTCAGGTGAGAGAACCTAACGAACACTGAGAACAAATCACAACAGATCTGGAAGCTGTCCGTCACGTTCAAGTTGCTCACTGGTCTCGTTTTGCGTTAGCTTACCGAGCCCACAGTAAGTCAGATACATGAAGAACAGACAGGATCCCGGTCCGGTCGAAGCTATGTTGCGGGGGATCTTGGAGCATCGGCACTCTGATAAGCAGCCGATGGTCGTGGTTTCTTTAGACTTAAAGGCTGCTTTCGATTCGGTTACTTGTAGCGTTATCCGAAACTGCCTTCTTCGCACGAGAGTTTCAGGGAAATACGTGAATCTCTTGGTCATTTTATTCTCACTCTTTAAGCAAGATGGGAAGTCTATAGACAACTGGCTCGGGAGTTCATCACTTCCAGTTGTTTGCTACGTATTTCTTCTCATGACTTCCAGTTGTGTTCGTCGGAATGTGCGGCTTCCCCCCTCTTGTTCGATTTTGCTATGGACGACATCCTGGAAGATGAGCTTAAGGAATTCAGTAAGCTTGATGTTGAGCCCCTTCCTGGCGTTGGGTAGACCGACCTAGAGTATGCGGATGGCATTATCTTACTTAGCCCTTCTGCAGAAGACGTGCTAAACAAAGTGTGACCGGGCTCCTTCGCACCTTCAGAGACTGGAGAATTCCCACTCCCACTTTCTCTACTGCGGGGAACCCGCTTGACACTGTGGACACTTTCAACTCCTTAGGTACTTGTATTCCGTCAGCCCGTAATGTTGTTGGTGATATACCGGCAAGGATAGCAAGGGCAAGAGTTGCCTTTGCTTATCTGCGTCATCTGTGGCGTCGAAAAGACGTTTGGTTGTTGCTGAAAATGTGAACCACGCTGTTGGGCAGCGTCGCCTATCTGTCTGAGGAGGGCGCAGTCATCTGCACTACTGGTGAGAAAAGCTCTCACATTTTCTACATTTTAAAGTGAAGTGAGTCTGCTATTGATGTTTCTGCAAACCAACCAGGTCTTTTACTTGAACCCTCTATGAAGTCAAAACCAAGACTCGACTTCTATTAATGTCTTTTGTAGTGGAAAACAGAGCTGCATTTTAAGGGGCCCTCTAACCTGTTGATCAGTTACTGAGTTGAAAACTGGGAGGATATGGTCATGAGATGGGTTGGGTGATACGTTAATGTTGAGTTCCAAGATCCCAGTACCGAACAGTTGTACGTGTGATCTCACGCTTAGTTAGCATTTGCGTGAGTTGACTGGAGTGATCCGTGCCTAACATTCTGGCCGCGCTCAAGTAGGGTGAGTAAACCCGACTAGTTCAGATTCCAACTGTGTTTTAAGGTGGCGGCCGTTCAACGAATATGTGGAGTACGACTCATGAACCCAAACAACATGCGTTGCCCAGCCATTCACTAATTGCGACAAACAGCCCGGTTGACGCGTTTGTCAGTTGGAAGTAAAACAACGCATATTGGATGCCCTCAGAAGCATAAGATGCTCTCACATCCTACTCTACTGGACACATTGGGCTCTTTAACTGGTGGAAATCTCCCTGGTTGTTCCATTTACGCAACCAGATTGCTGTCGGTTATTTCCAGTTAGGTGACGTATCGGCGAATGTTTAAAACGGAATATCTTAATTTCACATGAAGCCTCATGCACACTTCATAGAAACGTTTATTGCGACCAATGGAGATGGGACCCGTTAAACAAAACTCTGCGGACCGCCTGTTTGCTGTAGTTTTCGCGGCGACTGTCATAGTAGTTTGCCTACCTTGGTTCTGGGTTTTTGATTTGTACACAAACTGCTTCTGACCGAGCTTGCAGTTAGGCTCATTGTAGCCCATTTATGACCACTTTAAACACCTCATGCATATTGTCTTCCTGACCGCTTCTGTTTACGTGTTGGCATCTTGACAATATTCAGCCCGCCGGTAGCACACTTTATCGTGTGGCAACAGATCTGTAGGTTAGAAATCAAAATTTTTTCTAAGTCTGCTTGCTGTGGTGTCCCTATCGATCGTGATTGAACCGCTTGTCGTGCTTTTACCGCCGTTTAAAAAGTGCCGGTTTGTTGGTAAGCACAGGGTTTTTTTCTTCATGGTTTTATGGCAGTTAAGCAACAGTTAGAACCACTGAGCTATTGCTGTCCGTGATGGTGATGATGATGGTATGTTGACGATCCTTTATGTGTAATCGGAGCTGGCGTTTTTCACATTTTAAAACTGGTTTTAATGTCCATTTATTGCGAGTAGTTAGGTGACTATTTCTATCTCCACCCAAAGCCACTGTTGGTCAGCAATCGACTTTATTGTACTCATCGGACAGCTTGTCAAGATTGAAGTCATCAACCCGTGGTGTTGATGCGGTGAATGTTTCCTTGCCAGTTGGACGCAGCAAAGATGTCTTTTGCCAGTTTTTTTCAGGACGTTTGGGGATTACCCTTTTAATTTTGGCGCGGACCGCAATCGCTGCAGATTTTTTTGTAGCCATCGGACCAGTTGCCACCCATAAGATTTAGATTTTCCCAGTGCTAATGAAATGGTCATGTGCTATGTCATTTTGGTTGCTCACTTGTTGCGTGATATATAGTGTTGTGGCTAAAGCGAGAATACATTAGTAGCGATAATGCGAGATGTAATTTTCGGTAGTTTGATACACTGTCTTCGTTTACGTGTTCGAGTGAACGATGAACGTCAACCCCAATAACCTAGTGCCTGTTCTCTCAGGACAAAGCCGTACAAGTAATCTATTTATGAAGTCCTCGTCTCCTAACCAAGTGAAATGTAGCCGTGTTACCGATCTGGCTCTTCATTGTAAAGATGTGCGCAACAACACGATTGCCCATGTCTTTTAAATGGTTTTGATAACATGGTTGTCTAATGTTCAGTTGTTAACTTGTTAAGATGGATGTGTTACACTAACTCTGGAGGGCAGTGTAAGTGTTGTGTTTTCACATAGTGTCACTTGAGACACTGTTTCGGTAGTTCCGACTCATCAGTGACGGATGAAGTGGTTGTTTCCTTTTGACTTGCTTTGTGTCAGTAAATTCAATGAGGCACCGCCTTCCCCTTTTATTTAACACGAACGTTTTCTTTCTAAATGGGCTGATCGAAAAGCCTGTTCAGATGTGATAACCACTCGGTATTATTGATCTAAACCTTAAACTTCAACCGAAACATTGTTCAGTCAATGCAATGAAGTCAGCTGCTTCTTTCTAACCGAGAAGTTTCGATACGGGGTTATCGATTGGAGCGATCGAGGGCGATTTTCTTTAACTCCGTCGAACTGATAGATCAGACTGAAGACGACTCCCACTTGGTTGTAATTCAGCGTTTGGATACGACTATTAACTAATGCGTATCGTGAGATCAGTGGAGTAGTGGTTAACACGTTGGAATTACAATTACGAAGGTGGAGTTATAAATTCCGGTCCAAACGAGTCTATCGTAGGGTCGAACGATTCGAGACGGACGGTTGATAAAAACACTGCGGTTAACTGAGTCATACGTTTTTAGTACACAATTTCGACGAGCGAGTGGTCACTAATGAAGCTGGGTCGAAGGCGGACATGTGGCACGTGTCGTAGGTTTGTGTGCCACGATACCAATTTTGCCATCTGAGCATTATTCATAAGCGAACGTGGCTGGCCGTTTACATACGGTGGTTCAGCTGTGCCTAATGCGAGGTCAGCGGCACAGTTGTTAACACAGTTGTCTTATTAGGTCGTCGCTGGAGGTCTAGTCCGGACCCTGGCAAGGATATGCACTAATGATAGACCTCAACAAGAGCGAAACTCCAGTTCAGTGTTTTTTTCTAAAGGAGCTGACTGGCAACTCTACGGGAATGGGGCGGCCGGTATAATTTGAGCGACATTCAACTTAATTAGTGTTTCTGAGTGAGTTGGTTCACCTTATATCTTGACGAATGGCTCAGAAGGATCGATAGTTTCGTGCGGCGACTTTTATTCAGCCTCAGAACACCCTTGTTCTCCGTTCTATAACATGCATATGACTGATATTTAGACGCCAGTGGGGAGATCAAAAAAGTTATCGTCTTGTTCATACTGACTTAAGTTACATTAACCGCCTAAGTGTCCGTTTGTAAAGTATCTTGTTGAGATGTTCGTGATGAATAAACTATCCTAATCACTGATAAACAGATTGAGAGTAACGCAACGTTATGAACAAGTTGTAATACTCCACGTTTCAACCACCTCGGGTGGCCTAATCCTAATCATACTTGAAGTTTGCTAAAACACTCGACATAGCGGCGTTTCTTTGAAAGCTACGCGTTGTCTAAATTAGACTGTCACTTTCCGGTTCCAAATCCGGATATCTCAAAATTAAACCATATTCAGCTACTTGGCCGTCAGTGTCTGCGTTCGATCGCTCTTAACGGGTGACACCAACAGGTAAGAAACGAACAGGATGGGAAGTGAGTACTTGGTAGTGACTGTCAAGTAAGTTCTCTGGTTCAGTCTTAATGTTTACACAAACTTAGATGCCTCGGCCATATACTAAAAGAACCAACTAGTCGTCTACCATGTCAAACGACTTGCTGATGCTGCAGCCGATTGGCCTGAGGTGGAAAGACGATGGCCTAACATAGAGAGTTGAAGCTGTTCACGTTGCAGTTGGCTATCGTTTAGTTGGGTTGTCTGTGAAGTAAGTGTGCTTAATAACAGTGGAAGCCGTAAGGAAGCTGTCTTGCTGATGGGGCGATATTTTCATTTGTAGCTCGGTTGCGTGTCCGTAAGGTGTAGGCACCTTAATGTTGAATGATTGAACATGAAAGTAGCTTTCTAACAGGCATGTTCCCTCTTTCCCTTTTTTCGTGGTTTTGGATTACCTTTTTCTTCATGGTTTTATGTCAGTTGAACGTCAGCGAGAATCATTGTTTTTTTGCTGTCTTCGACGACGAGTTTCTTTTTTTGTGAATATCGGTCAACTACACAATTTCGATGCGTGTTTTCCGTTAGAATGCATTGCATTCGCCAAGCCACCTCTTCACTGTTGATACACTACACCGAAACGGTTGTTGCACCCTGCGCACTCTCAAACATATACTCATGTTTTGGTTACTTGATAGGTCTGGTTGGTCACTTCGTCTGCATTGAAATACACACAAGCGAAATAGTTACATCTACTAAAATCAAAGTGATGTTTTTGGCACGACCACTGCCTGTCGGTTAACTTTTCATGAAATATTTTTTGGGTTGGAGCTTTGCATTCAGTTCAGTTAACCAGTGTTATTGACAATGTAACAAAATGGCCTTATGTCTGTCGTTCTGGTTGAAGTCACTTCGAGTCACTGCTCACTTTGGGGTCCGTTGTCCCCTATTATTGAATTAGAAAATCTTCCAGAAAACCAAGAGTTATTTTTTGTAGTGATATACTTCATCCGACGAGTAACTCTAAACAACTTCATGGTGACAGTGGGTTGTTTATCTGATATCAGCTCCCTTCCTGTCTGATGTTACGCTTAACCAGTTGACAGCTGCTTACAAGGAAAACATCCTTATCTTCTTGTAGACTGAGACAAAGATCGACAGACAGTCTGATCAATCCGCGAATTATTCACACGATTAGAAGAATGAATGCGCTTTTATTTGCCAAATCTGAAACCAGTTCTGTCATAGGCTGAAAATGGACTTGGTTGCCACTTTATTTCACGTAGTCTTCTGAATCATCGACCATTTAAAGCAGGTGGGTAGGTGATTACCAACATGCTCCTTGTTCGTCCTCTACACTAAACCGAACGGGTTGCTGAGGCTGAATCGAATTCCACGCGAAGCAGGTTTACTAGCTGATTCCAGTTTAGGTGTCTCTATCCATGCTGGCGATTGGTCCACAAATCTTTGTAACTGTAGGAATTGATCTAACCGATCAGTCAGCTTGGCCGGTCGCTCATTGATTGGCTGGAATCGAATCGGCATGGTTTTGGCTAACCATTTAGGCAGATTGCACGCATCCATAAAATCGCTTAGTTTGGATTGGTATTTTTGCTTTTCGCATTCCGGTCTACGTGGGTTATAGCCTGTAGGAGTTGAAGGAAAAAAAAGAAAATGATTGTTTTGTTTGCCACACTCTCTTAGATTCGGTTGAGCTCAGAGGTGATACCATTGTCTTTTATAAATCACAAAATTGTGGGTCTGAACCCCGGTTACCCTGATAGCTGTAGTTTAAGCGTAGGCCGAATAGCAGTATGCGATGTACGTTTATCGAATGTCGGTTCAGAAGCTGGTCGTTTTTCCTGACTGGTCTTGCATTCGGTCCAGTTAGGTATGCACATTCAACATGCGGTGCACAGTACTATGGTTTCGTATCATCATTTTTATCAACCCGCCAAATCGATAATATTTTCTATCATTTCAGTGTCCATAAAATTGAAGTACAAAGGAGCTTATTTTAGTTGGCCTTTAAAAGAAAAAAAAATCTTGTCCTAGAAGGACAGTAGTTATAAAACTTGTTAACATACTTTGTTCACATAAAGCTTAATCGGATAGTTGTGTGTTAGTGACGTTAGCTGTGTTGGTCCCAGAGTGCTGAGTATTTTTCTTACCCTGAAAAATAGTACAGTTTTGGATTCGTCCGTCTATCGATCCACCAGTCACCTTGTATATCCTTATGATGAATTTACAGAGCTTCGGTATGAAACAATCCAATCTTTGAATAGACGCACATTAAACCTAAGCGGAAAGCGATTTACGCGGTCTTACCTGACATTACAAACAGTGGCGTGCGGAGTACTGGTGCATATTGTGAACAGTTGTTTCTTCGCAGAGCTGGTTCTCGCATGTGAAGCAGATCATACTGATCTTGTTTTGACGGCTGACCTGAAGACGTTATCTAATTGTTGTTAATCAGTGGAAAATTAGTTTTTAGCCCAAAAGTTGTCGCATTGATGCGGCTGAACCTCCATTTACTTGGCTGCGGCCCCAGACTGAACGCGGTATGTCCGTGATTTGGCTGTTTGCTCGTGGTAAGACGTCAAGATCTTAACGGCTGTGATATACAGTATTTTTTCCCATGTAACCATGGACCCATCTTTTTGAAACATGCCAACAGCTATACACTGTAAGCTTACGATCTATGATATCCACTCCGTAGTCAGGCCCAGTCTTTCGTCTGTTCGGGTTCCGTCATACTTTGTAGTGCCAGGTCTCGGGTAACCATCGAAGTTTGGTTCAGAACGGGTTGACCAGTTGCTATCATTCGATCCCACTCAACCTAGTCAACCAGATGACCGAACAAGACTTACTCGTCATCTTTTGATCAGTGACTGTTTACCGGGAGTCGTGGCTGAACCGTTAGTGCATTAGTATTAGATGCATGCACAAGTATGCATCACGGATGAGAATCGAACTTAAGGAAGGATCCGGTAGTGTTCTTGTTGCTGTTATAAGCTGTGTACGCACACATGAATGGACAATTTTAGATAGGCTCACCTATGTGGTTGTTCGTTTTTCAACGCCTGTTTGAGGATGCTGCGCGCATCGAGGACGCCCAAATGGGTCAAGTAAAACGATGCTGGTTTGAGTAGATACATGCTGTTCAGTAGTACAAGTACTCCACTTTGAGAGTAAATTTATTTTCCATTGAAAATATCAATCTACCTTCAACGATCATCGATCTCCTCTGTCTCCTAGGTTCTCACACGGAATGCACGAAATTGGTATAGTGCAGTCTGCAAGAACGGAGACCGTGAAAGTGTAGATTTGGTGATGCTTTTCATGAGTGGGCCATTTCATTCCTATGGAATCCGATCGATGTGAGCGCAATGTTGAATGCGACCGTTTTTTTGTAAACAAGACAAAAAATTGAGCATGTACAGGCAATTGGCAGTAAAGTCCAAATGTCTTTAAGTGCCATAGGACTCCTAATTGGAAGTATATTGTCAAGTGACCCCATACTTCCAGCTTATTATGGCGCCTACGTATCCAGCACATTTTAATGATACTTCACGCTGAGGTCAACAATAGTGATGTCTACGAGTGGTCCTGACACACGTATAACAGAAACCGGTAGGTATCACCATTGAGCAGGTCGGGGTATGGCTAGCCTGTCCGGGCTCAGACAATTGCCGGATAACACGGATCGGAAACAAGGAACTCTACTAGCAGAACAGCATTACAGCCAATATCTTATTTGGATCCAAGACTAAGCTATGAGACGTAGTGTGGGGAGAGATTACATCGTATGGAATGCTGTTCAGTTGGTCATTTGTTTATCAAGAAAATGGCCTCCTAGTCAATTTGACTACTGCTTTTATCTCTCAAGCTTACGAAATTTCTCGAAATATCTAAGCTACGGATACCAGTAACTTCTTTAGTCGGAATGAAGCCAACGGTGCTTCTAAATATGGTTACGATTGACCCATCTGTTTGCACGTTATTGTTCACTGTATCCACTTGAAATCTAGAACAGATAACTGGTCAGCTTGTCCTAATTTTACCGGTCCGCATTGTCTTTTTTATTTGGGCAGCGGCGTGAAGTGACAAATGGGAGAATAGGTTAGGTCGTCTGGCTCGATCTTGAATTGCACTACCCTTTGTTGCGTTCGATTTGGTGGGCCACTTAATCCACTGGGGTATGTGCTAGTCGCGTGATTTATCTCCAGACAGTCTGCCATCCGTTTTTTAGTGTGTGCTATAACGACGATCTGTGTTTTTCAGAAAACAGTAGGTTCTGCTGACTACCGTCCGTATGTAATCGGCCCGAGTGGAATTTTAAGAGAATGTAAATAAAAGTCAAAATTACAACAAAACCAGATTGTTGTCTTGCATCTTTTCCCGCCTCTTTAGATCCGCAGGAAAGATAAATTCAACCCACCAGCTTTATACGTGGTCACAGTTTTCAAAAGTGAATTAATGCCGAATAGCATCAAGTGTCGTTATGTTCTGTTAAGATTCAGGACATCGTTGCAGTATCTGGAAGCTTTTGTTGAAGTGCAGTACGCCCCGTGGGTATATTTATTCGTCTGACTGTATGCGTAGTGATAACTTTCGAATCCGGCCGGTCCTGAATACCACACTGAGGCTACTTCACGTTTGTGTTACTGTCAACTCAGGCAGAGAGGGTTAATTGGTTCATTTCTGACGACCACATGCACTTTTAAGACATTCTGTGCAAACACTAGAAAATCGTAACGGTCTGCCAAAAGTGACGGAGTAACAATAACATCACAACCTCGGAAGAATTCAAGAAAGATTTGTGCCATCAGTTAGTCTCAGTAATCATCAATGACGTGGTGGGTAGCAATTTCAATTGCAGCAGATCACATGAAGGCAATACACCCCTAGTGATTTGATTCATGAACAATTGTCAATGTTTGGCCTCCATGTGATAGTATGCCAGAAGCTTTTCCACGGGTTCGCATTTGTAGAGTTGCAAGAAATTACGTTAGTTGCTCTTCTCATTTGTTACGTGTAGACTCCGTAACACGATCGGCATGTTATGCTACTCGTGCAATGGTATATTTCACGAATTCCGATGTACACGGTGAGTGAGGAAAGTGTTCATCGTACAATAGCGACCAACTTTAGTCGCTCCTGATTTGAGGTTCACCAGTATGAGAGTACTTCTATAAACTTTTAAGTATATAGCACACGAGTGCACGTTGTAAGGAGTTCGGCTTATCACAGTTGAGAGCTTGTTTGTTGTAGTGTAGTGAGGAGATACGGTCGCACCATACTACATACACCACTATTCAGTAGCAGCGGATCGAGATGATCGCGGATCGAGATAATCGCGTGATAAATACGGCAGAGATACGGGATGGATCGTTGGAGGTTAGAATGACATATAATGGTATTCGCTACACGACGGAACTGATACATGGTGTCTAGAGCGACTGGAGTATCCTCAGAAGAGTATGGTGTGCAAATGAGTGTTTCCGTTTCTTGTCGTGCTCAGACGCTTAAGTAGTGTGTTGGTTTCTCCAA
>QNGE01001431.1:100347-141330 GCA_008508345.1 Paragonimus westermani | reverse complement strand
TTTCGCTACACGACGGAACTGATACATGGTGTCTAGAGCGACTGGAGTATCCTCAGAAGAGTATGGTGTGCAAATGAGTGTTTCCGTTTCTTGTCGTGCTCAGACGCTTAAGTAGTGTGTTGGTTTCTCCAATAAAGCAACCTTTGTGTCATCCGCCTTCTGGGTTTACAACAGTAGTTTCAAACACCATGAAAATAATCTTTGTAGGTTCAGTAATTGATGATGCTACATACAACACACGCAACTTTTATATACAAGTTTATATTCGGTTACAGTCATGATGAAGTTATTGTCTACAATGTTTAGACTGCCAATTGTGTACGATTATTCACTCTTCTGATAGATAGGCTAAATGTTATCTTTTCTTATGATGATTACTAACTATTGAATCGAAACCAGATAAAAGGGATAATTGGCTCTACTGGGTGTCATAGCACTTTCAAACCCCGTCGTAAATTCCTTTCCGTTTCCCAGTACTGGTAGTCAATTTATGTTGCAACTGTGACACGTAATTTGGTAATTCCGATTACCTGTTTTGTTGCCGTTGATCGATTCATCACTCAAGATAATACTTCATCGACCCACACTTGATAAGCCTTCCTCTGCACGCTTCTATGCGCCACAGGTTTGGTTGTGACCTATATGTGGCAGTAGATAAAGTTTATACTCTAGTGGTGTATCGTGAGGTCATTGCACAAGTAGATAGATCTTGACCCGCTTGAAATGATCACTCCGTTCTCTTGGGTCGGCGTGCTTTTCCGTGATCTCCATAATTTAAACATGAGTGCCGAACCGCTTCAAAAGAATTGATTTTACACTGTACCCTAGCGATTATTGACTTCAGTGCGTTTGTTTTTCAATCAAATATCATTGTGGTCAACTCGGAAAAACGGCAGTTATATCTGTTCTGGAAACCTTCAGTGGATGCTGAGTAACTGCAATAACCCAGCGGCATCATTCAGTGTCTTTTTCATTTGCGTTTCAAGTAGTGAGCATGCTTAATCAAGCGTGTCTGATCTTCGGACCATCGTAATGTTCATCGATAATTTTCTTCGGTTTTCTCGTCTGAATGCACACTTTTGACTCCTGATCAGAGGAGTTAACATTCACACTAGGCAAATTAGCACCTGTAAGACAGCCAAGCCAAGTAATTTGGTTTTGCATACAAATAAGGTGATTTAGAAATCTGTTATGCGCCGATGGTATATGGACCGGTTGTGACAAGTCAGATTACTGGGCTACCACATACTTTAGTCTATGATCAGGTTAATCATAACAACACCGAAAAATGCAATAAATGAAATTCACTAAGATTTTTGTAGGGATTTCGGATGTATGACCAATATGCGAAATTATCCAAAACGACTTACCTTTCAAGTGCAACCCCATATAGATCAGAGCTGATCGCTTGATTTTAAGAAAAGGGAACTTTGGTCTATATTGACCCAAAGCAGACAGCGCTCTTTGTAGCACTGTGGCTACGGTTTGTTCTAGAAATCCGGGCAATGGTAAAGCACTGACCACAACTGGTGCAGGGATTGGTGGCAACTTGTGCGGCAGAACAAGGTTTTGATAAGTTGCCGGTTTTCTGTTGGGGAACAGTACGAGTATAGAATCAAGAGAGCTGTTTGTCCGGAATTCTCGTTCAAAATGCTGGGCGGTGCTCTAATCTTTAGATATACTTGAGGAATTATCAAGTAAACGGCTTGGTAATGAACAAGAAAGTACCATTGGTCTGAAAACTTTACGAAGCTGTATTATTGAAAGTGGTTGGTTTGATTGAAAAATTAGCTTCAAATAGATTCACGATTTCTGGACAGCTAACAGATAAACTAAACTTGGTTTTTTTGACTACATTTCATTCGTAATTCACTGATCTTCATTTCAGCCAAACTCTTTACTCGTCACCTTGTGCATGGAATAGACGCGATACTCGACTGATAAGAGTAAATCGAAAGGTTAACATCTGGAGCGGTTTTCCTATCTTACGAGATTATTGAAGGAAACACTGTACGACAATACTGAAGGTGTGCTGTGTTAAAATGCGCCTAATTTGTTGAGTGTATGGTAAAGCAAGGGTGCGTGGGAAGCACAATATAAATGGAATCGATACAATCAAATAAATGCGTCTATTCTGAAGCAGGTTGTCTCTGAGACGCGAAACCTATCGTGCGAATTGAAGGCCGCTCTCGCATTCTAATAATCCTTTGGTCAATCCTCGGTCCGTTCGCCGATCTAGCAGTCCATCTGACCATTAGTACGACTCAGTTTGTTCGGCAAAACGATGATCGCTATGTTTCAACGGAAATGGAACCACTGACGATGAATTCCAGTGCGTCCTGTTCAGTGTGAACTCCAGAACAACAGTTGCATTTTAGCTTTATATGCACTCTTTAGTTCTGTCAACTTTTAAGAGACGAGTAAGCTGCTCAAGAGATAAGCGTGGTGTTGTCTCTTTCGAAAATCTACAATTGACGTCGATTTTGTTTCTCACATCTTCAACCAAGGATCATTCGATATCGGTTATGTTTCTTCGCTTTGTCTTAACATTTTAATGATGAAGTGGAGATACATCAACCATCTTTCGTGCACGGACTCCTGACTTTTTGGAACTTCGAAAGTCTGACCTGTTAAAATGAACTTTGTAGAGTGGGCAGATTTGCAGCCGGCCTCATTCAGCATGCGGTGAGCGGTAGGGTTGAGACGTCTCCTAACCGTATGACGAAGGGAACTCAAATACAATCCGTGGGCACCACGTGGTTCTGGTACTGTGGTCCACCGGATTGTCAGGTGAATTCTGTTAATTTATTGAAAAACATCCCATCGGTTTCGGTCTACCAAAAAGGGCAACGTTTTAGTTCATCAATGATGAAGAATAGTAACACAATTGTTGGACTGTTAATCAAATTGTTTGAGACGTTTCAACCGGAGAGTTCATCTTACTGATACTCTGCCGCGTTGAGGTTAATATTCAAATATGTCAACAATATGGTGTGGAATATCCATCTGACAGTTTGCAGTGTAGAACTAAAATGTGTGTCTTAAAATTTCACTCACTTCATTAATGGAAACGGTTACTGAAATTGGATCATTTCGTGTATTGTCGGCAGGTCAAAGAAAATCTCTGTTTGACCTACGGAATGCTACAGTGACCATCACATTCTCTAGAGCATATTCCTTCGTTTATTCTAAACTGCCGTCTATAGAGTGACTCGCTGAAACCACACCGGATCAATCGTCCGAAGTGTTAAGGTGTGTTCACTCTAGAACATCTTTTCTGAACCTGTAGTGACAACACCTGCAATAGATTGCTTTGAGCCAAGGCTAGCCAAACAGTGCAGATATTTGGACATTTCTGAAGTGGTTTACGACCTCTACTACTGACGGAAACAGATACACTTGCCGCTGCAATTTTCTTGTTTCTATGATTAAGTACTCATATGTGGATTGCGTTTCTTCATTCCTCTTAATACCTACCAGTGCAGAGTCCGGAGCACATAAGCATTACAGAGTTCCTGAAATCTGTAAAAATCCCATGGTTATAATGAAACACCTGTTGCCTGTTGAGCAATCAAGTTACAAATTAAGTCACTCTCGGCTAAATGTTAGGAGTATTTGAAAAGATAATTACACTCTTCAAATTGATCGATCTTAACAGGCCGTTAGTCTGACACGATTAACGAATCAAATGAACACCGGAGAATCGGCACTTCGTTTCCAATCCAGTGGTCATAATATCCTTGAAGCCGAAGATTGCTTTTGATTATGCCACTCGAAATTCTGTCTGAGCTGCCTCGTTGAAATATGCCAACTAGTCAAACTCATAGGCCCACTTCGAGTGTCGAGTATAGATCTGTGGGCAATTGTCTGGGGGTGCCCTTCACTTCATGTGACGCTTTACAAGCGTGACCGATTCCCTCCTTCCTTTTGAAGGATGATGTGGATGGAACGCCTAAAGGTTCCTATGATTTCGGACCGGGGCTGTTGCCATCTGGTAAGCTGGCTGATATTGAATGAGATAACCAGTGTGTGTGGTCTGTCCATTACGTCTACAAAGTGTGGATTGTTGTTACATAATTGGGTTGGTTGGAACTGAATTCATCCTTTTTGCTACAAGCAGGCCGTTTGAGACTGTTGTTTGACTAGACATCCTCACCTAATCAAATTGCAATATTGCTGACGGGGTGCCTGCTGAGATAACGAAGGCTTAGCATGCGTATAGTTAATCCAGTTTGAATCATACGCACACACCTTGTGACTTGCTTCATTGTTTCGGTTTCGTAACGCCTTACAAAACACAGGCGACAACCATAACTATAATCAATCCCTCATACGTAGCTTAACGGTCCATCCTATTCAGGTCGGAACTCAGTCAGCTCACTTACCGCGGCAGTCTTCTGTCACGTTTTTCAGATTATCAAGCATTTTGTGTACGTTCCATTTTGTGAGCTTGTTTGTGTGCATAGCTTGCTGATATCAGTACTGTGTATGCCTTAATATGACTGTCGATATTCCCGTCTATTGGATCGTCTCCTTTGGTAGGCGCTCAGTCGCTTGACCCCCAAAAACGAGAAATCAGAAGAGACGCGGCTACACTGTTCATTGGACGAGCGTGACAAAACTTAGACCACAGAAGCTCTAGGTTTATAGGACTAACGATTACCATAGATGGGCGACAGACAGGAAGCAAATCAATTGAGAGGGTCATAGATGCCAGTCAGAGAGTCAGAACAAATCTCATTACAGGGGTTACCAGAGGGCAGACACGAGGAAATAGACTGACCGGAGAGCGCACAAGTGTTCCACCGCACGCCTGCGATCTGATTGGCTGAATGGGACCATACCACCACCCGCGACCATAGCATCCGAGCTGGGTCGGTCGATCGATGTGGTGTGATGCGTCCTGGCTGTCTCGTTAGGAGATGCGCCTACAACACCTCCCGTTTGAGCTCATTGGTCCTACGTACGTGATTGAGGATTCACTTGGAGTAGTAGTGTAGCGAGAAGGCGTCCAATAAAGCACAATCTTTATTGTCCAAATCGCCAGTCCCATGCAACGCGCTCTCTCTCGTTTATGAGTCATAATTCCAACCCGCAACTTCCCCGGTTTCCGCTCACACGTCGTGTGCACTTCTGACCGGTTTACGTGTGTGATCGGCGCCTTCTATCGGGGGGTTTTCCGTTTGCCATTCCTCGTCTGTTTGTTGCGCGATGGCTCGTCCGGATGCTCGTGCTGTCCGCCAACCACCCAATGTTGGCCTTGACCGTATTCCAACATCGTGTCGAGATGTTCCTCTAAATGTTGGAAAAACCACGCCTCCGATCTGACCGTCTGTCGTATTTCGCCTGCTCTGCCTCGCCCGTTGGTCCGATCCAGTCGATCGATGACTCATCCGGTCGCGCACGTTGTTATTGATTCGATCGCGGCAGGCTTTTGAACGTACCTCTCCCGCGTTGAGGTATTCGGCCGAGCGCTCGAAAACTCGCACCTCCGGCCTGACAATCCACCACAGTATCACAGCGGTCGTCGTGCGGCTTGATCGTCGAGGTGTTGGCAGCGTTTGGTGACTTCTCTTGAGCCTCGACGTTCTGCGTCTCAGGCGTGTATCTTGACCTTTGGCGTTGTCCAGTAGCTCTACCAGCGGCAGGCCTCGACTCTCCGAATGGGCTATTTATCCCCCAGACGATCTGATCTGGTTCGCATGTCGCACCCTTTTGTGTGTGCCAACCTGAACTTCATATAGTACTGTGCCTCAACGTTTTCGAATTATCCCGGGTGTCCATGCAACCTTTTCCCCCCGGTAGTCTCTGGCCAGTATCGGTTGATCGATTTCGAAGGAACGGAACTGAGCTCCGTGTTTTCTATTGAATTGTTGTTCCATAGGAAAATTTATGTTAGCAGCCGATGGCCTGGAAGGATATAGCAGATCATTCGACGTTCGCAGTCTGCGTCCTATCAGAGCTTCAGCTGGAGATTTCCCCTCCGACACCTTCACATGTCTGCACAACTGGCTAAGTGGCATGTCCAGCAGTCTCAGACGTTCAATCCAATCTAAGCCCAGAATATTCAATTGCGAATGCTCGGTAAGATAGACTGTGCCACTTGTATGGATATCACCGCATTCAATATCACAGTCTAACTCACCAATCAATGCCAGCTTTTCTCCAGATGCATTCTGAGCTGAATGTTCTGTTTTCTTGTACGCCGGACGGCCAATGCTGTTCCACGTTTGTCGCGAGATTAACGTGATGTCAGAACCGGTGTCTAGCTGTAGGCGTGCCGGACTGCCGTTAATTTTTGCCGACACGTACTTCCGGCGTGCAGCGAAGCTGGGGTCAAATGTGGCCAAAACGGAACTTAGCCTTGCTCTTCGTTCCTTCGGTTTCTTCCGGTGGTTCCGTGAAAACGACGGCGGAATTCTGAGTGACTGAGTTGAACGGCAGCACGTCTCCCTATGTCCGAATCTTTTACACTTCTGGCATTTGTGGTGCTTGAATGGACAGAACCGTACAAAATGCCAATCACCGCACTGCCAGCATGCAGTTGGGGGCTTCGATAAGGGTTTTTCACCTTGCTTCTCAGTTCCTCGGTTGCTCGACAGCTGCGAAACGGTATGGACCGCAGGTAACCCTGATTGTTCAATCATGGCCGTGTCATGTTTCAAATTGATCAACCTTTGGCACTCCGCTGTCACAAATGCCAAAGTCATGTCAGGGTCCTGTTCAATCTTGTTCAAAATTTTGGTACGATAGTCAGCATCTTGGGTGAATTGTAGACCGCAGACAAATATTAGACACTCGAACTGATCCTCTGTCATTGTCCTCAACTTGAACTTTTCACACTCCCTGTTCATTTTTCACCAACTTGAGGCATTGATACCGGATGTTGAAGAAGGATGACTGCTCTCCGAAAATATTCGTCAGTATCTTCAGTGTTTCTTCAAAAGTAAGATCACGGGGTTTCTTTGGCAGAATGAAATCAGTAAACCTCGAATGTTCGGTCGTACTGAGTTTGCGAAGAAGCAGTCGCACTTTTCCTGCATCATCCATGTCAGCCAACTCCACTCGGAAAACATCTTCTTATCGGCTGAACCAGGATTCGAATGTTACTCCGGCATCGGCATCATAAACAAATTCATTAATGCTGTTCGTGATTGCGTCCACCGTTGAACCCGGTTTGGCGTTTGAATTTGCTGACATCAGAGATAAATTGCGCGTTAGTGTTTCAATTAATTTCAGTTGAGCCGCATCGAAATGTGCTTGTTGCTGCTGCAGGATCAGTTTCATTTCTTCCACCGAGATTGTCATTCTTCGCGTAGGTCACGTGTGTAGTACCCGAAGTCGCCAGTTATTTGATCGTCTCTTTTGGTACGCGCTCAGTCGCTTGACCCCCCAAAAAGACGAATCAGAAGAGACGTGACTGCACTGTTTATTGGACGAGCGACACAAAACTTAGACCACAGAAGCGCTAGACTGACCAGACAGCGCACAAGTGTTCCACCGCACGCGTGCAATCTGATTGGCTGAGTGGGACCATACCACCACCCACGACCATAGCATCCGAGCTGGGTCGGTCGATCGATGTGGCGTGATGCATCCTGGCTGTCTCGTTAGGAGATGAGCCTCCTAACACCCTCAACGAGAGCTATGCTTTGACGGCGGTGTGATCTTAGTCCAGAACGTCTCGTTTCAGAGTCGTATCTCTAACCTTAACAGATAGTCCATAACTGCAATGTTAGTTCTTACGCTTCTCATTGCTGCTGAGGTCAGTGAGCTTGAGTTTACACATGATGAAGAATATCTGTGATGTACACGGTTAATTATTTACACACTGTGTGCCAACCAATGGTTCAACAGTTCAAAACCTGCGAATTTGTTCCCAATGAAATAGTGCTATTAGTCTCAGTCATTCGTCGTAATAAACAGCAAAAAAACAGGTGGGGAATTTTGTCCGAGAAATCGGACATGTAAACGTGAAATTAAACCCCACCTGGTCCGCGTTGCCCAGTTGGATCTGGAGGATTGTTTGAAATTAACTACCACTCCCTTGGACCAACAAAAATAGATGAGAACTAGCCATCATTCCGTCAGATCAATAATGGTGTTCTGTCGTTTCCGACCGTAATCTGGGTTTGCCATGGAATTGTTTAAGTTTATGTTTTTATCTCCAAACAAATATAATGGCTTGGATGTTATCCTTTTGGTAACAGAAAACGGAATATGTGACCAACACTGGTCTTACATCATTCCTCAGATGGACAATTATTGCTGTATACAGGTATGGTTTGCAATTATTGTATTTCAAACCAACTGTTGTCAACTAAAACAATGGTTCTAGATTAATGGTGAAGCAATCAGTCCGGGTGTCTGCAACATTAATAACCAGAAGAACACTACTGAAGAAGTTCCACTTTCTCCAGTAATGGTTTATTTTCCGAGATCTATTTGAAGAATATTTTAGGATTTTGAGATTTATTTTTTCGCACCGTAACGTGCTGAAACTCAGTTTTGATGCATGTTTCTCCTCCATCTCTGACTGACCCATTCTTCCACTTTCACCGCATCCTTTAGCATGTGATTCTTTCAGGCCAGTCACAATTTGTATGTACGACGACAATGACGACACTAGTTTGCTATGTACCTTTGGTTTGTGAATAAATACATTCTTCACGGAAATTTAACGTGTTCTATGTTCTTCTAGAGTTTTGGCTATTGTTACGTTCTGTACTACGTGCGGTAGCTGTTTATAGTTATCCTTGACCACCCGTGTCATAACAAACACTTAGAATGATTTTGTGTTCCTCTTGATCAAACCGATGTATTTGAAGGAAACTGTCATTTAAGCAAAAGCGAATCCAGAATGATCAGTCTGTTTGGAATAGATAACTAGGTTTGGTTGATGAAGTGACATCTTTTTGTTAACACACTGGGGTTGTAGCTGAGGAAACAATGTAGGACTGTCATAGCTAAGTTACCTGCGTACTTGGATTGACAGTTACAACGCTTTGCCAACGCGGTTTTGTGCTCAGCAATTTGACTAACAGGCGAGTGAACCGACAGCATGTGCAAAAGCGAATCTCCAACGTGCGTAGAGCTGCTGGGAACCACCTAGATGAAGACTACTGTCTACTCTTTCAGTGATGAGCATTTGGATCCTAACTCCCAAAGTCTCACGTTTGCGCCTTCCAATTGAACATTTACACATAGGTTTCGTCGGCAAATATAGCAATCGTCAGTGACAAATTAGTCCCACCAACATACCATAGTTGCATCCGTCAAGCTACACATTCACGTTTGAACTGCTAAGGGTTATCAGTAGTATCAGTAGTGGTAACTCGGTTTTGTAAACCAACTCAACTCACCGTGGAAACTCTGTTCTACTACATAACACGGGAACAGTTTGTTCCTTCTTTCGAATCAGCTGGGAATTCTTCGGATGTGTTCTGTACGGTTACGATCCGCTGGAATAAAATAGTCTGAAGGATTCCTAATTTCTGTTTCACTAAACTCCACACATTACCGAGGGCATTGCCACTTTCTTTGGTTTGCTATGGACTTGGCTTTCGTACACATTAAGTGAGATTGACAAGGATGATTTTCGAAGACTGTTAGAGATCCTTCGTATAACGCGTTTAAACGATTAGATATTCCCTTCTTGAGTGGGCCCTGACGGTACAGTGTTTCACGCAGAACTGAGCTACCTCAAATGGGCAGCCAATGCCAATTGCAATAATAATATAAGTAGATATGTTTGATAATTTAGGAGAAACCCAGCGGTGAAAATGTTAGACTTCCGCTGGACTTGAATCAACAACGGGAACAGAATGCTCAAACGCGGCAAGCGCTATATAATCTGCGCCACGAAGCCGTACTGGTAGGTCAGAAATTGCACAGTCGGAAGCGGTCATCCAGCCATGCAAGATGTTTCAGACAGATCATGCTAGAAACTAACTTTCCTTAGCTTGGCTTCGTTGCTGTGTTGATGGAGCACTTACTGCCTCTGAGCGTTCCGTCTCTCTCGCTGGTTAAAATTACGTCGAGGCTTGGATTTTTCCTTTCTGGATCTCTGTGTTTAATAAGGCTAGGCAGGCCTTCAGCTATGTAAAATTTCTGTACCAAGCGCTATGTAAGTTCTTACTAGAAGTCTGTAGCTTATTTAACAGTTCGTCTCACATCTCACTGTTATCAATCCTAACCTTAGGTTAACGTGATACATACGGCGACAGTAATTTATCTCTTCTTCGCATTTTTCTCGCAAGAAGGACCACTCAGCCAATAGATCGTAGCGTGTTTTGGAAAACCAGCATGGTCTTGTCTCCAAATGCGCCTCCTTAGTCTAAATACTATGAATGAAACTTAGTATGTTGTGAGCATTGTTCATCAAGACGCGTCAAATGTACGCACGCGTGTATGCTGCAGAAGATCTGGAGATTATCATGACCGCCTCGGGGTGAATAGGTACAGGGAACATTTTATAAAACGTCACGCCTATCCGAGACCCCAAAGCAGTAAGACAGATATAGCAGCTAAAACGTTAATGTGTATATTGACCAACTTTTCACAAGTCATATTGCAATGACGAAAGCAATCCAACGAGGTGTACTTTAGTTGGGATGGAGTTACAGCGCTACCGAACTGAGCGTTCTTAATCGAGTGCACACGTTACCTATGCCTTGAACCACAGAAAAATCTGCTGACACCAAACTGCCGTGTTCCGATTCTTACGCAACGGCGGAGAAAGTTAGTTGGGCAGAACTGATTACTCCATGTACGAGGGACCACATAATCGAGTGGGTTCGCATACTGATCTCACAACCAGAAACAGTACTCGCAGAACGTAAGAAGTGCCCAGCTATGTTTTTCGGTAAATACATTCTTCCAGTATGTCTACCATAGAGTTAAAATTACCTTTCAAGTTCACAAAGCGCTCACACAG
Source organism: Paragonimus westermani (assembly GCA_008508345.1). Lineage (NCBI taxonomy): Eukaryota > Metazoa > Platyhelminthes > Trematoda > Plagiorchiida > Troglotrematidae > Paragonimus > Paragonimus westermani. Next base: position 130,394 of record QNGE01001431.1, on the reverse strand, counting down.
CTCATAGCCCTTAAACTTCCCTCAGGTCTTCTGGACACACTTGTTCAACCATGTTTTATTTGGCTGAAAGCAGCCAGGTCTGAACTATAGGCTACCGTCGAAGCGAGGTTTGGTGCGTATAACTGAGATGTTTCATTTAAAATTGTGTTATTGGATGTTTAGTCCATGCGTGTATCTATTGGTGTTTGTGTTCTAACTGGTTTTGCCGAATTACCAAATTTAAAACACTAAGTTTCCTCTCTCTATTAGAGTAAAACAGAGGGAAGACATGTCACACTATGTCAAAATTTCAATTTGCTCTAGTCAGCCACAAACATAAAACCGTCAAATTTCATGCAAGCTGCATGCATCAACACTAAATAAACAGATCAACCAATTAGATTCGACCTCTGACACACTACGAGTGTAGTCAGTTCCATGGCAAGGGGGTTGATGACGTGAGTACCTTCTGTGCACATAAAACTGACTAATGTTGTCTGACTAACACTGCTTCACTAAATGCCAGCAGCTTCGGATTATGATTACGTAGCAATATCTTGAACCATTTGACGGGGTCAACTAGGTGACCGGTCGCGTTCGACGATCGACGAGGTCAATCTCTTCGTGCAGTGTTACAAAAGACAGGTCTTCTTTAACACTGCAGTTGATAATCACTTAGGGATGTGTTCCGCGATACTCTGATGCAGACACCGACCTGCTCTTTCTACGTAGACATCATTACAACGGTATTTGAACTGGTGTATTACGTGAACGACAGGTTGATCGGATAACCATGTGTCAACATTATGGAGAGCTAATTCTTACCGTCCAACACAACGCGCATCTGAGAGGCTGGATGGGTGCATTGCAAAACCTGCTACTGAATAATTATAAACATCTTGTATTCAATACTGGAACAACTAATAAATTTCCCAATTTTTGACCACCATTGGAGTCATGTGTTACAATATTTTGGCATACTGGACGGAAGACGTTTCGTTCAGCTAACTCGAAACTATCCTTCAGATATTCTTGCAATAATACGTGTTACACTCAGTACCAGAAGTAAAATAAAAACGGACAAAGATAAAATTGCCAGTCTAAGTGAATTCACCCAGGAATCCTATCCGAGCGTCTGTAATCAACACCTAAACTCACAGCTATGGTGGAAATGAAAATATGGTGAAAATGAGGAAAACGAGAATTACTGCAATCACTCAAGGTGTATAGTTATCTTCTCACCGACAGTACCGTAAAACAGTTAATTTCTTTGATGAACACTAACCAAGTGATCCACAGAATGCTCATTTACGGAGGACATTCGGATGTTGCACATTCATCCTTTCTCGGAGCTCATGGATGTGAGATCACACGAGCCAATGCTGGACCGCTTGTTATCCCGTAGTACGTACACCGTTATTACTAGGATGATAACAATGTCATTCCCGCTAACGATAACATACAGTGCTTGTTTATAGTAAACACATCCATTCAGACAGCTGCACTTAATGCAGTTTCTCAAAAAGCCGTCCGCTATCATCTACGGTCGCATCAAGTGTTGTACATCTGCATGATATTGTTATCAATCCCAGCTTCATGCACACTTTCACTGTAGAGTAAATGTACCGATGTATTTTTTGCAAGATAGCTGAATATACGAACGGCGAAATGATTCAAAAAAGGGCTGCAGAGTTTCACTCACTTGCTTGATATTTTACAATCAGTTGATCAACTGATCTGCTCCAATAGAAAGTGTTTTTACGATGAAACAGTATTCCGGTTTATGACCCATTACAGACAGCTCTGATGACGATAAAAACCTTGACCGTTTTGTTGAGTAAATCGGGTGGGTATCGACTGCCCTGCTGCGACCCTCATGATCGCTCGAATGACTAGCTAGAAACGCATTCCGAGATGGCGTGCATGCATTCATACTGTGGTGGATACTCAGGCCGGAGGTGTGGGTATTCCAACACTCGGCGGAATACCTCGACGCGGGGGGAGGCACGTCCAGAACCGCACAACGAGCGGATCGGGGATGACGGGGGCGACCGGATGAGTCATCGCTTGACTGGATCGGACCAACGGGCGAGCCATGGAAGGGACGACGTAATCGGAGGCGTGATTATTTCAACATTTGCAGGAATATCGCAAAGCGGTCGTGAACTACGCTCAGAGGCCAGTGGACATAGATGGAGGAGAACAAGAGAAACCGAACGAGTCATCGCTCAACGAAGTCGGACCAACAGGCGGAGAATGGCAGGCAGAAAACTCCCCGATAGACGGCGCCGATCACGCAGATAAGCCGCGCAGAAGTGCACACGATGCGTGAGCGGAAACCTGGGGGTGTTGTGGTCTGGAATGATGACTAATAAACGCGAGCGCGCGTGTGGCATGAGGACTAGCGTATTGGGCAATAAAGATTTTGCTTTAATGGACGCCTTCTCGCTACAATACCACTTATAGTCTTTCCGCTTGATCGTTCTTTCAGTCATTTTTCATGTCTGTTTGGTGATCGCTTCCCCCCCCCCAATTATTCCGCCGCATTGTTCTGTGAGCTGCGTTCCAGGTCACAGCAACCTACGGTCAGGCTCATGAACATTGTGGTCGAACAGATGAATAAATGAATGAATGGCGATATTCAGTGCGTTCGAATCAGATGCTTCAAATATTGTTCGACTTAAGTTGTACGCAGCAGATTGTCCTGTTCGGTTTCCTACAAACCGTACAAACTAATCGGTAGGCTGGGGAATTTTCGATCAAGAAGAAAAGTGAAAGTTCCAGTTGACTACTTGTTTTATTCTGAACTTTGTACGCCACTATCAGTAGCCTTGGATGTTCACATTCATACAAATTGCAGTTGACACTCACAACCTGTGAAAAATGGATGAATTAACCGTTACACCCCACACTTTGTATCGTAGTCTTTTTTCCATTAGCTGATTCAAGGTCGTAGATATACGACAGCTGTCTGTCAGCTTACAATACGTCAGCGTACGATAATTTGCCTCCAGACGTAGGGAGACCGCGCAAGAACAAGCTGATGATATCGACTGGTTATACACTTGGTAGCAACTATGTCCCAAATAGTCTGAGGCAATATCTTCACTATGTGGCTCTGGAAAATATGAGTACCAACCATTCCGTAATTGCAATAAGTAGCAAATATTTGCTCGGTCTGTTCCTTCAGAAATAAAGTGAACGACGAAAGTTTGTCGGTAGCATAAGCTGTGTGTTTCACACGCATTTTGCTCAGTGGTGGAGTCTTGAAAGCAGGACAGTCAAATCAAATTTTGTGCTCCCGTCAATGTACGAACTGTAGGTTAAGGTCTAGTCGATAAGCATCGCGATCCAGCACAGTTGTTGTAAACAAAACGGATCTCTCCAGACAAAAGCTCATATCAACTAAAATACGCTATCTTGAAAATGTAGCATTCATGTGTGCGTATACGTAATAAGTGATAACGGATAAAAAAAAGACCTAATCAGCATAACCACAATCCGTCTACAACAATAATGCCAGTAAATGTCTTCAAGTAGTTACTTATTGAGAAAGAACGGTTACTGTACGGTAGACAATCCGAAGAGTAATTGCGTATAGTTACTCACCTTAAGAATTGAAGCAGACAGTCGTTTGAACAAAACGTATAGATTTCATTTTCGTATTGTGCGAGATACTCACGAAGTCCCAAATGCAAACCGTCGTAACGCTGTTTGCCCTTGACGAAACAAACAGAACAGTACCCACGCAAAGCCATCTGTGTTGGGAATGCGTCTCGACTGAGCTCGATACTATCAATCTGTAGACGTACCGGTAACTTTTCGTCGGATAACGCCAGATTGGTCGCTATTGGTGGTACATACTGTTCCGGATGCGCCAGAAACTTGGCTAACTCTACTGGTCCAGCCATACGATAATAGCGACCATGATATTCGGCAGCGAATTTCAGAGTAGTTGGTACACAAATAGACCAGATACAACTAGGATCTGGTTTTTGCTCTGCCAGCAGTCTTGGTTGAGCTTCCATCTTCCGTCCGATCAGTTCTGTGTGCGAATTAAACGAAGGTTCTGATGTTTGTTCTACGGAGACTGTTACAACCAAATCATACTTTGGTTCATTGATAGTGTCTTCTAATTCACCACGTTCTTTCAGGCTCACCGGGCAGTAATGCCTGAATTCACCAGCGCGGTCTTTAAATCGTCCTTCTTCAATTCCCATTTCAGCAATCGATGCAGCTTTACCTATAAAAAAATTTGGGGAGAGCAACTTTGGGTTTCATAAATAGTAACTCACCACTGCAATCAACCTTAATATGCAAGATGTTGAAAACGTCCGAAACATCAACAAATTTGAGCCGCAATTTTTTTCTCTAGCCAAGAAGCAGCTTTTCTAAGTCAGTTTCAGACAACCTGTATGGAGCTAGATTCAGTTATTATCCTTTAAATACAGTCCTATCAATCAACGTAGAAAATGGCATAGTCGAGTGTATTCCCTAACAAAAGTAGATTGATGGTTGCCTTGACTACCATCTCGAATTGTGAATGAGGACTGAGAAATTGTTCTGTAGACAGGTTACGAGTGTCTAAAAAGTTAGAATCTATGAGTAAACGTACGAATAGCAGTATCCCATTCTAGGCGGTTTTTTCTCAATCACCCATCTTGGTGCTTTCTGATTTAAGTGTATCCTCTTTAGTCACTTAACCCTGGAGACGAGGAAACAGATTTGTTATCCGCACTCAAAATAAAATGCTAGCAACAAAAAATGTTCGAATATAAAACGCTAGGAGATTTATGATGCCTAGATAAACCCCATACTACGGGGGGAGGGGGTTAGCGGCATCAGTTGAGCTGTTTATGTATCAGAAACCTGGTACTCACTAACAAGGGTTTTCACACCGGATGTATTACTAGCAAACACTCGCAACGGCGATGGATGACTTTGAATGTCAGTCAATCAACCTTCCAAGTTGTTTATACGCTCTATGTTGTACAACTCCTTGGTCACAGGTAAGTCGGTTGGGAGTCTAAACTCCATCACTAACAGTAAAAATGTGAAAGATCAGTTACACTAATTCATGGTTGTTAGCAGCTGTTCCACCTCACTTCAGTTGGATACCAGTTTGGCCTATATATCACGATGCTGTTTCAGCACATTTTCAGAACGTGGAGCAAAAGTTACCTTTTTCTTCAAATGTGCTAACTTTCAACGCATTTCTACACACCCTGAAACATTTTTTCTTTCCACCAATGAAATGAAAACGTGCGTTAGCAAGAATTGTTTTTCATCGCATACCAACAAATTTATGGTCGATCAGTTCAGTCTTACTGAACCGCTACCTTTTGGAATGTGAATACAACTTATTTTTCAAAAATCCTAATCAGCTGTCTAACAGTTTGACTTTTGAATTCAATGTCACCTTTTTTGCATGCTAACAAGTAACAAAATAGTGCACGCTCCAACGTAACGTTTGTGTTGCAGTAACACCGACGAGGATAACAGCCCACGTCTATGTGAATCGGTATTTCAGTACCAGACATGCGCGCGCACACACACACACACAAAATAATGTCCAAGTTCTGTTAGCTAGACAAAGTACGGCGTGCTATTAAAAGCGTTTGGTTAGCCTATTGGCATGCATAGCCTCGTTGTGGTACTGTCCAATCGGTTCGCTTCGTTCCATCCGACTGACCACATGAATGACTGCCTGTTATTAATCTGCATCTGAACATAATCATGACAGAATTGGGTCTTTTGGATTTCGTGCGTGAGGCGGAAATTGAGAAACGGTAGCAGTGACTTCAGGTCTCTGTCACCGAGACTTCAACCACAAAGGACGAAGAAAAAGAGTCAAGAACATCTTGGTGATCCTGTTTAGTAAATCACACTTAAGTCAGAATTCGACCTTGTAGATACACCAACCGGAGTGTGACTTTGGCACACCGTGGCGCAAATCGGTTGGATCTGTCGGGGTTGATTTGCGCATAAGTTTCAGGAGTCAGCCATTGTCTGTAAGATGATATGAAAAATCTAATCTCCATGATTTCGGAATTTGACAACTATAGACCCGAATCTGCAACCATTAGGCATCTATTCATAATGGGAATCGTTCTAATTTTACAGATCAGGGAGATGCAAGTGGTGTGGTTGTGACCTAGTATTCAAATACAAATGTGACGTTTACAATCAAGGTAATTTAATGATGTGATTTTTCAAAAGGCTTGTGTGAGAGAAGGTTAAGCGTATGAAGCTAACAGAACGCTGAACATCTCATATCGTGACGGTCAGGCAATCTAAGTATTACACACAAGAGAATTTGGTTGGCCGTTTAGATACGGTAGTTTGATCGTATTTAATACGAATTCAGTGCTACAATAGCCACAGTGGTTATCCCCCTGAAATTCTAGCTGGAATTCAGTTCCGCATATGCATTACTGAGTCACGTTTAGTGTTTGTTTCCAACGGGGATAACAAAAATGTTAACCTTATTGCGAAATCCTAAGTCAAACATGAGGGATGATCAAGCTAGAATAGAAGATTAAAGAAATTCAGATAATTATTTATGAATCTTTTATCAGTGTTACAATCGTTTTTGAAGTACAGAGACATACCAATATATACTATATTTCTTGAGTAGTCCCAAGAAGCCGTCAGAGCATTGAACATTTTTACTATTATCAACGTTACTTCCTTGAAACTTTTATGGTCAGTAGATGAGGTTTGCTTGAAAAGTCTGCTTTTTTTGACAGTGAACAAGCACTGTACCGTTGGTCATTCATCTCAGCTCTGTTTGCTCTTCTGATAAATTGAAGTATATTTTCAGTTGACTAATTATCGTTTTTCGTAAAAGTTTTCAAAATTGTGGATAACTGAAGCATTGTTTTTCACTAATCTTTGTATGGTTTTTAACAATCAGCTTGTAACGGTACTTGGAACACTACCTTTTGCCATCACATAAACAACGTATTAAAACAGCACGAAAAAACCTTTCAACATGGTGAAAACGGGGTTCAAGTCCAATAGATCTGTAGAAATATCTCTTGTTAGAGCTTGAAGGATATTAAAAAATCTCTTCTCAAACGTCATACTAAAATATTTGGGTAATCACATCATTTTGGGAGGACTTTGGATGAATAAAACCGAGAACGGCTAACCGCTATGATTGCATTATAACCGAGACTCTGTGCACCAGCAATTATAATTTATGAAATAATCACAGTCGCGAGGTCAATCTTTCAGAATATAAATGGTGCTTATATAAATGAGGATGAACAATGTGGGTTACCTTTGAAACATATTAAATTTATGCAACACATTAAGTGCGAATAGAATAGGACTTGAAGACTGATTACAGGAAGCCGTTTCAACCATATTCTGCGTTTCATTTAACGGAAATCGACGGATGGCTGAAAATGTGATGTACTCTGGCCAATCCGGGTTTAATGCCCTTGAAAATTTGTTATCAGTTTTCTACCAAAGTGACAACTAACAATCCACACCGTACGTATATAATGTTAAAGTATGTCTAACTAGCCCCAAGAAAAATGAAATGCCACATTGGTGAAATGTAGTCATCAAGTGTTAGCACAGTGAAATTGAATTTCCTCGAATGTTAATGAATATGTTCCATCGGATTTTACCAGAGTTTAGGTGGAATGTGATATGTACGGATTTCGTTTGCAAAGTTACGAAGAAGTAATTTGTCTGAGCACAAGCAACCGGATTTTATTGGAGAGGTTCATTCAATACTGGAATCAAAACCAAAGTTTGCGATTATAAACTATTAGGTGTGTCGAAATAAGTGTTCCTTTTGCAAATACAACAAAAGATTAGAAATCGGAGCTTATAAATATATGGGATCCGATACCCACGAGTTTCTGATCAGACTGAGTGTCCGTTACCTTTTGGGATTAACTGCAACGCAAACAGGATAATCCTTACTCTAGCAACGAAAGCTCGGGAGGGAATGGGATGTACTTTACAAAACCGTGGCAAGTAGATACAAACGAATGACAACGACAGCCTGAACACACACGGAATTGCATGTGGTGGGAAGGATATCTGTAAGGTGGATTTCTTCAGGCTTTTACTAACCTCCTTCCATGAAGGTCATTGTTTGCCAGATAATTCGGTTAGGAGATGAAATTCACACCGGTTAGTCCAATGATACCTACGGTTAAACGAACGGTTTACATTCCCTTCCGTCAACAACTATCTCTGGCAGCCACGAAGTAAAGCTACTCAGAATGTGTTCATGTGGATAGGGCCATGAAGTTATCGTGGATCAACTGTAGTAAACATAACCATCTCACATTGGGGAGGATTATTATGTTGTGAGAAACATGTGCTTATCTTCAATCGCCACGTCTATGGTCACAGGTCAGTACAGGAAGAAGAAAGACGTTTTTTACGTTCCCGTCTCTGTGCTGGTCGGTGAAAAATTGTGTTGGCTGGTTTGTAGGTATGGATAAAAGATGAATTAAGTGAACCTATTGCCTGCAATCATTTCAGCGACGAACATTGGTACATACTGATACAGTATCCAGTCACACGTACGCAGTTGATGACCAATGTGACTAAGCTAATACAGTGATTAAAAAGCGTGTAGTGATAGTTGTCTCTTACGTTTTTGCCAATCAAGTGATATTCTAAAACTCTCAATCGATTCAGCCGTGACTGCATAGTTCAGCAATGCCTTCCAATGTGAACAGGCCTTAATTGTGGAGCAGTTCTGTCTACAGAGTAATCTGCACGTTTCATTACTCAGTTTTAGAGAATGAACCCTTGAACATTCATCAGTATTTAGTAGGAGAAGATGTACCGGTGGTAAGGAGTATTTTGTAAGTTTCTGTAATTACTTGAAACTCGAATTAATTTTGCCAGTCTTTCCATGTAAGGGGTTTTTCTAAGCCGCATAATTATTCTAATGGCCCGTCTGTGAACACCTCGAATAAGTACCAAACCTTTTTAAAGATAGAAACAACAGGCGTGCATGTTCTTTCCCAAGTGCGGGTGGAATATGGAGTTGAACACAGTGGTAAACGCTTCAGGATGGAAGCTTTAACAAATTCTCCCCAGAAGTTTCAGGTGCTTTTAACCATGATAGCATAATTTCATGCAAACTCTATGCCACTGAGGACCTCAGGTCGCTTTCGCATGTTGCCACGAGCGTCTTTGCGTCGTTAAGGTTGAAGTCAGCACAACTTCCACGGCAAATGTGCACGAATTTATACTTGTTAACGTTGAACGGCAAGTTATAATCTACGAACCACTGATCTAAGCAGTTAAAATCGTCTTTTAAAGTCACTACATGCTTAGGGTACTCTGAAACTCGTCATAGCGTCGGTGACTCGACTATACTGAGTAGTTCAAGAACAAAAGGAATGGATAACAAAGGTCTTAAACTTGGTTTTTGTGGAACGCCGCTGTTGGCTGGGATTCACTATGGCAGCTGTCTATTCACTATGATTCTGAACCAAGGTTCCGTAAGATAATCCTATGGCTAGGAGAGTAAACGCTCAGTTTTTGCAGCAAAATGAAATGATCAGCTGTGCCAAAGGCTCTGAGAAAGTCAAGAGAGACCACCTCTGTGGTTAATTATACCTCTGCAGCTTTCGCACAGACATCGTGAGTAATCAGCAGTTTCGTGACACAATTGTTTTTTAAGAAGGCCACGTTGCGCCTTGGTACTAAGTTGAGGGTCCTAAACTCTGGTCTCAAGAGGTTCGTCTAGTGAGCTCTCCAAAACTTTAGAGAGCATTGGGTCGTCTCTGCACCCACCTTTGAAGGACAGCTGACGAAGAGCGATTGAAATGTGCTGCAAGCGGTTCTGCTAATTCCGAAGGACAGCTTTTCAAGGCGACAAGGGATGTGAAGGGTGGGCTGTGTGATTTGTTGGTTAGTAGGTTCTCTAACTTGTACACCGAAATTCGAGGTATGTCAACGAAGCTGCTGTCTGTGCGCTCGAAAACCGTTCGTGATTTGCAGCTATGGCGTCACATTCAAAACTATATGCTGAAACACTCACGCACTGATGATGTCACCTAGATTGGTGATGGAAAGTTTGCAACCTAAATGCCAAGCTCGGCGAACATATCAATAACAAAACCGTCAACCCGAGCTACGAACACCACCACCACTGTTCCCAATCATCAGAAAGCCACGGTGATTCCCTCAACGTTGAGCTGACGGTGATCATCTAGGCTGAGCGTAGTGAAGTAGCCGACCCGTACAATCTTGTTACGCTATGTCGTCAGTTCTGCAAAATTTGTCTTGTGATAGGCCTTCATACCCGTAGATTGAAGAATATATTGTCTAGGTCCGTGTACATATATCTTTGTACAGAAAGCGTCCCCGCCCCATGGATAGGGCATGAGAGCTTAAATATGAACGGATTGGCTGGTGATTTGTCTATATCTGTTAGTGTATTACCTCAATTGTTTCAACTCATCGTTCCCCTTAATTTTCTCCGACCCAACGTTCGTGTTGCTCATTCCCCATGTTTTACATGAATATTAACATCAGGTCACTGACAGATACACAAGCTATATACTGAGAATCAGTGTAAAATTGCGAGAGCATCTAATAGTGGCTGCAATACTGGCTGAGTCTAAAGCAGCTATTTGGTAATATCGGCTTAGGAACGTGGTACTGAATGTCATTTAGAAGCAGTCATAGTTTCAAAAGTTCGAAATTTCCTATCATAGTTGATTTCTCATTAATTCCCTCCTACTTCCCTAACTCACACCCATTTCATAAGCATTGTTGTTTTGTGGATTGCTGAAAACATTGATGGGAATAATGGAAATTAGTTTTACTAGTGATTTTACTGAGATAAGATTCAAGTCATATAGTCACAAATGAGACAAAACTGATGTGCTGTATGCTGTTTTTGTCAAACCAGCGTCTATAAAAAGTGTTTCAAAAGCTGGATAAGACTAATTCCAAAAATCTGACTGGGAATCAGATACCAGGGTTTATAGGCTGTTCTTTATTAATAAAAGGGGCTGATACTCTTTCTGGGAGCACAGCATGTGCTTATAAGCTCGTCCAAGGGATATTTAGAAGTCGAGCTATGATTGTTAGATCCCAGATGATGGCCGTCGCTGAGGCTTTTATGATTCGCTAACCGTACTGGGACAGTGAATCTCATAAGGTGAAACAGCGACTGCATGATTGTTGTTAGGCACGCAGTCCGAGACTTCTAATGATCGATTGGTTACTCACCCTAGTCACCACCGTATCCCTAACAATCCGCAGTTCTCAAAAGAGTTGAATCATGAGACAAAAGTTGGGGAAAAATAACCATTTGGCAAGAAAGGATTTCACGAAAATGCTGGCGGTACACGACTGACGGTCGAGTTTCGGACAGTCACTATTGATTGTATACGACGAAGGTGGTGTCGTTTCGCCTACACTGACACTGATGCCGTCATTAAGATCTTCCTCCAACTGTTCAGTCTTCTTTGCACAACATTACCATCAGTGTAAATTTGTTAACGCTAGCTGTTTTTCTATGGTTTTATAACAGCCGGACCACTGATGTGTTACGGCTACACTTTTTCTGCGTCTGTTGAATGGTACCGCGAAAGAACACTGTCATTTCATTCTTTTGTTCTTTTCTTTCTGATTCTGTTCTCATATTGCCATCCTAACATCTGTGCTTTGTTTGTACAGTTAAGCTGGATCACAGTATCTAACGCGTTACTATGCATCATATATTGTCAAACACATGTCTTGCCACGCAAGTTGCAATACGTTCTGACGACGATCCTGTAATGTAACCAGTTAAGTATAATATGATTGTCTGAAAACGCGGTTATCTGAAGTGTGATTTGTGAACTATTTGGAAACCAGCCTAGTTTGCCAAATTGAAGGAATGTCGTAGACTGTTGAACAACTAACGTTACATGATCAGATTCACGGATTCCACCGAGTAGCATGGCAGCAAAGATGAACGTTATAATATATTGATTCAGATACAAACACAAAACAGCGCTGATGAGAAAAATAAGCGGGTCAATATTATCAAAAAATGGTTACAAAGTTTCACTGTAAACAATGACAATCTCACAACTTTGGTACTGATAACGTGAAAATGCTTCAAAGAATCATTCTGATGTCGAAAAGATGACCTATGTACTCAATGCAAACTTACGGTACATTAACCCATTTGCTCGCTCATTCCATTTCTACAGATGAATAAGTATGAATAACGATGTCTTTCTAGGGGAATAACTTCAGTATCATGCTATGTAAACCGTTGGCTATCGAGGAAAGATGTTTATAATTCACTATCATTGACCGATAGCCAAAAGACCAAGTGCGCATTGGAGCAACATTATGATTTCTGTCCAAGACGTGTCCACACTATTAATAGTAAAAATAATACTTTACAAGAATCTACGGCTCACATGCGACTGAGATGCAGCTGCTACATTCGCGTATACGTTTTCAATCCATCATCTGAACTCTTGTGATTCCTGGTTTATTTGCGTGGTTACTCATGTTAACGGCACAATTAACTTTGATAGAACGGATATCATTCTGGGATAGTGGGTGGTGGAATATACTCAGGAGCCTACTGCTGCAAATGACTACGCAACAGACCTCGGATACACAGGGACCAAGAAAGAATCTAGCTTGGATAATGAATTTTTAAAATCTATGTTGACCTCAAACGAGCTGTCGAGTCGTCAGAGCTCAAAAACATTAGTGATAGAAGTTTGTAATACGTTCAATTGCTGTTTTGATTGTCATGCCCAAGATATATTTACATATCTTGCAACTGTTTTTATAAGGTTGGTTGGCGGTAATTAACGGAAGGTTGGAGTTATGCACAAAGTGTCTTCTAGCAATGCTGATGGCACGGACATAAAATTTAGTTGGGTTAGTCGAGAGTGTAGCACAACAATGCGAACTGATAGCCGTTCTTTTGAGAACCGTTCGTCACACTGTAACATAGAAGACCGCCTGCACTAGATGCTTTAGTCTCAAGGAAACACGGTATACGGGAAATAGAAATTATAAAGCCTAGATAAAATTACGCTCAACTTTTAGCAGAATAACAAGAGAGCACACGCCGCACAAACAAAATTCTCTATCGCATTGACTCTAGGCTTCTGGCGTGCCCAAACCAGTAGGGACAGTAGTTACCCGTAAAGGGAGAACGAGCAGATTAACTGGGATTAACTGGCACATTCGTAGCATGCTTGGTCTGACACAGTTCATTTTGACACAAAATCAGCCGCACGTTTAGGGTAGTTGTTTAATCTGGTCTGTCTGGTTCCGCTAGTTTCAGAATACCTTACGTGTCCAAATTCATTTGTGACCCAGCACTGTGCCCATTTTCGTTTTCCCAATTCAGCTGCCTTATCAGAATTCCGTCGATCTTTTCCAGCTGATTGTCCAGGTGTTCGTACACGCCATTCGAATTGACATGTGTATGGTCCCCTATAGGAACTAACTTTGTTCGATCAGTAGAAATGACCTTTCATGAATTTTGAATTTATAAATATTACCGTCTCAAGATTTGGAAAATGAGCTTTCTCAGAAGTGATGAATGAGTTGATGGATATGTCGTCGTGATGTTTAAAAAGTGATTGTGTGACGAATAGGAGAGCTCCATTACTCCACTGTTGATATGACATGTTGCTGCTGAGGATAGAGTTTGTGAACCATCTTCTGGTGAGCGACCGTCTTTATATAGGTCAATCATACATACAGGGCGGAGGCAACCGATTAGCTACCATGATAAGCGGATGTTTGTCAGCTAGCGTCAAGTGAGTTAATGAGCTTAGTTTTTGATGACAAAGTTAAATTCCCCGTCGCTTAAGCTAAAAGGCCTTATACCTGCCGGATACTGGCAGGCTCTGGCAAGAGTCATGGCGAAAACAAGGCTCGAACAAACATTCGTATTATTTTCCTTCGGGTATCGTGACCGCTTATCTTTAAGTTTGTATGTGCATGATGGATTAGGTCACAAACTGTGAATGCCATTTGGTCTTCTGCATGTCAAACATCTCATGCTGACGCCTCAGTCGACCAGCATGAGATGCTGCACATTCAACCGATAACTTGAAGTGGAAATTGGTACAGCTGTTTGTTGGTTAGTGAATACGAACAGCGTTAAACTCCTGGTTACCTTGTTACCACTGTTTCATTGACCAGGCATCCAGAAAGCGGTAACGTTGTCTCGGTGATTGAGCTAACCAAAATGTGATCACAATGTACAAACGAAGGCTCACATATGGCCAATTCGCAACAGCAACTCAGTTGCCTGCATACGAGGTATACGCATTTACATGATGAATGTTTGAATATAGAGATTAGTATTTTGGTGACGTCATTCCCATTTGTCTCTTTCCATTACCTATAAGCCAAGGTGATTCTGTCGTTGTTCTCATGGTTTTGTGACAGAATACTGTTGGGAACCTTAACGAACAAAATGGGAAATAAATCTCTACGTCAACTGAAAGTGAATGAACTGTAAGAATGCCACATTTCTGATTTGTATAAACTCTTGTTGGTAGATAGTTGTTAGTGGAGCTCGTATATCGCAACAAGTAGACTATGCAATTGTCATATTGTACGTGCAGGAGACAAGTATAATTAGACAGCAGTATTGTATTGTAGCATGGAGTACAAAGATACGGTAGAAAGTGTGATCAACAGCAGGCTGACGCGACTGTCCGCACAAGCGCAAGCAGGTTAAAGGCAACATGCCAATCAGGGAGGTCGCATGACGGCCAACCGGACAGGCACAAGTTTGCGGCTGTGCTGAATTATCTTGGACGGTGAATCGTGCGCGTGGGCTCGCCACAGATATGCACACGTCTGCATGCGCACACTTACCAGCACACAACCCTACCTGCCAAGCTGTGAAGGTAGGTCGCAATCTCGGGACGTGACCATGGTGACCACAAATCAATGCAGATAAAATTACTGGTTAAACTCAATCGCGGAACACAATGCACATCTAATCGAATTTCGATTACAACATTTCTGAAGAAGGCCACCCGGGGTGGTTGAAACTCAGAGTACTACAAATTGTTCATAACCTGTTATTCTCAATCTGTTTTCCAATAGCAGAGTCAGATTCACTACGGGAAGTTATGAGAACTCTGTGCCTCTATCTGGGACAACAAAAGTTAGTTGACACACCGTTAGTCTGAAACATACTTACCGGATAAAACATTGGCCATATAGAGCTGTAAGTGCTGCATGCGATGATTTGTGACGACCAGGATCTGACGCCATAGTTTCCAACGGTTTTGCATTGCGTTCAAATCTACCAAGATCCCCTGGTGCTCCCGAATCCAATCACGTCTATACTTGGCTGCATGATCGAAAGCCTGAATTTTAACGGCCAATTCCTTAGCCATGTTTGTTTGCGGGATTGGTCGTTGAAATCCTTCTTCAGTTCGAAGCACCGTGGTATGTGGAGCAGCGGTGCTAAGAGCTTCAATGTCATCCTGGAGTTCGTCATCCTCAGTCGGTTTACCTTCAGATTCAAGCGCTTTCCTGGCCTGAGCAGCCGCATCTACCGCATCGTTCATACCACGTCTCATTAATTCTTCTCTGTGGAAATCAGTCATTCATGTTGTGTTGTAAAAATTACACGAACAGCAATTAAAAAACAGTTTTCATCATAGCCCGTATATTTCAATGTTTTAAGCAGTTTATTCGATCTCTAAATACGTAAAAACTGTACGCTTTTTAAGCCCCATGAATATTAGAAGTTGGTGGATGGTTTTTGCGTGGTATCTAAGCGTGCTATCTTAATTCGCTCATATATATATATATATAATGGTATCGGATTATACTGTGGGTTTGAAACGACACAATGTGTGCCCCCCTTTTTCGATCACTATATATATATATAACATTTGGAAAGCGGTGCTTTATCACATTCTCCGACCATGCCTACCTTGCGTTAAGAATGATGTACACATTTTACCTGACTTCATCTAACAATAAATGTCTGCATTTAGAGAAGAGTGCATTGATTTCTATCAGTGCCACATTACTATTCATTAATGTGTTGAAGATCCTCGCAACGGAAAGGTTGAAGCTGTCGCTGTGCAGGGATGACAGCCTCCGTAAACGAATAATTATTTCCTTCAGATCATTTGGTTCAACTAGTGGAACTACGCACAGAGATGTACGCAAAACGACAACCAAGTCTACCTGGAGAAGAGGGACACAGTAGTGTGACTAATCACAGTGACAAGGCTTGTAGGTGCTATAGTGAAGTACTTTGAATCTGAAGCCTTCCAGACGATCACTCTCAACGTATTGATAAGAATGAGGACATCACTTAAAGTTGTTCGCTGCCACTGAATACCTCAATAATCTCACAAGATTAGCACTTAGATGGTACAAGAGAAATAACTATTCTGAAGTAAAATCGCGAGTAACAATATCACGTATTCATGGCACATCTGATGCACTGTAACAGCTTCCCTAACTACTACACATCCATGTGTTACACAAACCGAACACAAAACTCTGTTCAGCTTTAATGAATATCAAGGTTTGTATAGAACTGCAAAAATAATTTGGCATAGTCCACACAGTTCTGCCTCAGAAGTGACCAACAAGGAAAACGGTCTAGACGGGCAAACAACTGTGTACGTGCGCCCGCGAATATAAATTAGAAATGCGACGCGCTAACTCTAGATCACATCTCTTGCACCACTGTACCCATAGGGAGTGAACGTGGGCCACGCGATTGTGATTATACAGACAAAAGCGAAGAGGGAGCGAATGTTACTGTGGGCGCTCTGTCCATAAGATTCTTTTGGTGTACATGTGCGCGTAAACGGTCAGCGTCGTTGATGCTACAACCAAAGACGAACGAAAACAGACTTTTACGAGGACACATTGAGTGGCAGAACAATCACATTTTGTAATTAATCGGTCTGTTTGGCAACTGTCCGTGGTGTGGATTCGGATGATCAGCAGTCGTTTTCGAGTAAATGAAGCCGAGTGCTCACAGGCAACATGCACCCAACTAGCCGAGCCTCACAAGTGACGTGAACAACGTAACATACACAAAAAATGAGGACGCCGCCTACCGTTCTTCTTGGGTTGTAGCCAATAGTTCAAGTATCAGGCTTGGCCGAACGTTATGCAGAGACATGAGTCTTCCTTGTTCTGCTGTAATCGGATACCCGTCCAGGATGAATCTGATGGAGAACAGAAGACAAATGACAGAATGCTAGCTACCACAATATATCATAAAATAGTCTAACTACTGAAATGAGTAAGGTATCATTTACAAAACTCAATTTAATACATTCAGACATTGTTTACGTCTAGACACAACCCAAGCGAGTAGTGAAGAAGTCTCTGCCATGCTTCTTTTGTAATTGATACCTTCAGCAATTATATTTGGTTCTTTCATGCAGGTGGGTCTGAGTATTTAACATCTCTCATTAAGTCTTCAGAAAAAGACCGATCGACTAGCTGAACTGTCTGCCATATAAAGGGAACGCAGTTCTATTAGATTAACCTGCCTTTGATGATTGTCATGCCACTGTTTGTTCACATGGCGTCATATACCGGTTGACTGTGGCGCTGACAAGGGGGAGCGTTGACGGTGCAGACAATTATTATGCACTTTTATTCGTGGTGCAGTCATCCTCAGAGATCTGGGGTGCGGTTTTATGAGACCGCTTGCTGATGTCTGACACAGTCTCATTTTTATTCACTGTGACACGAGTTTCATAGAATCGCGTACTGATCCGTCTTAGGTGATTCAGTACAAATTAAAACTGTCCAACGAGTAAATCACAACAGACCAGATGAAACTATCACTCTAAAAGAGAAAATGGGAAAGCTTTCTACATGAAGTTAAACTCAGTAGTCATCAGCAAATGTACGAATGGCTGTTTCAAATTTGCTGGACCCCATCAGCTCCACACCCGTACAAGAACGGAAGCCACAACCTGTGAAAATGTCAGAATGTTAGTACGGATACTTATCCACTCGACCGGGTGAGCAACGTCTCTGGGTGACAGGAACGTATGCGACGGACTCTTCTTCGCAGTTGCATTTCCTCCTGACGTGGACCAAAGTGTACAATCCATTTGTGATTGACACACTAGTTGGCACATGCGAGACGCAATCTAAGATGGTTTTAAGCTGTGTTAGCAGTAGAGAATTAGAGAGCTCTGTACTCATTGTTGAGTCTCATCAAACTCACTTAGATCGTGAATTCCAACCATGACACGTAGATGTCACTACGGCCTTCACGGCATTTTAGGAGAGGCACTTGTCCACTAGATATTGGGATTGTGATCATCATGGCTGTAAGAAATTACTTAAATTATCTTCCTTAGCTGTTCCGCTTCCTTCCTTCATGGGCGGAAACCAGTCATCCACCTTCGGTTGTTTTGTAACCTGACATGCATTCACGAAAGCTCCGCAGAACAAGTTGAAATAAGAATGACTAACTCTACTAATTTCAATTCTCTACAAGGAGCAACTGTAAGTTACATTGAAAAGGAACACACTATGATAACGGAACAGTGCAGTGGATGGATACGAACCTGTATCAAACCGATGATTAGGCAGATAGGGAGATTGAGTAAGTTTATCATGTGTGTAAACAAGTGCAAGAAAGTTGTGTAACATCGTTTGCGGTGAAACCGGAGTACATATTGTTTGTTTACAAACACTGGGAGAGATTATTCTGCACAAAATGAAAGTGGTATGAAAGTCTTAATTAATGCAACAGTTCCGGGTGCCTTTCGAACATGTATCGGAACACGTCTGTACTGTGAAATGTGTAGCGTCTTATTAGAGAAAAGTAATTACACGGGGAAGAATCGATTATCAACAACCAAATTCATTTCCACTTCTCTCACAATGTCTGTAATATGTTTTTGGTCATTTGATACAGTGTAATTAGTTTTTGCTTCTGGATCAGTTCTGAAACACTAAATCACACTTAACGAATCTGATTATTATTTGAAATGGAAAAGAACAGGTGTAGGTTACAAATACTTGTACATCTGAAGGTGGCGGTTAACAGAGTTGTTCTGTTATCAGACGGTCATATTTACATAAACTGTGTGTGACTGGGAGCTAACCTCACTGAGCTACACACGTTGGGCGGACGAGAAAACACTAACACAACCGACGTTTGGATAGCGGTTACCCATTTGCCTCAAGAAGGCAACCGCCTGCCTTCCAAATCATAAATGCAACACAACTCATTGAATGTGTTCATAACTATGATTTCACCTGATGTACATTACTTCTCTCTACTTACTGAAATGGGCGCCTAATCGCCCACCAAGATGGTGGTACTGCTGTCGTTGGGAGATATTGTTGTAGATGATTTAAGTGACTTCCCACGATTTGATCTGTTTTTAGTACACCTGTTATGTGAATTGGTTATGCTAAGATGATCATTTTCGAAGTTATGCAAGACCACATAGGTGGGCATTCAGTAGAATTCGCCGACATCTGCCCTGTGGTTTTTTAACATGTCCAACTTTTCGGTAAAAAACAGAAGAATAAAAACAGGGATGGAGAAAAACAGATCGGCTGCCTTCACGATATGGAAACACTTGACTCTGGTGACACAATAAGTTGTACTTCTTGGATCGTTTCGTTGTTTTTACATCAACGAGCAACTCGCCATCTTCTGGTATGATGTGATCCGTTCACTGCCTATGACGTCTACCATGATTCGGTTTAAATTTCACATATAACTACGTCATACTTTTTACTAATGTTGCGACCGCAAAAAATCTTGGTCTGCGGAGTTAGTTATTACATGAAATCCCCAGTAGGTTATACGAAAACACACGACAATGAACGTGTGCAGCTGATGTGTACCCACACACCTTGGGAAGTAGAACATTTTCATTTGCCCTGGTGACACGTGCCCCATAGTGTGTACACACTGTTCCAATTGTCGCTCCTGGTCCCCCACTTCCTGGAGTTGAGACATGCCCTCTAATTCGCGATTGAACATCACATGGATTACGTATTCTTATGGTTTTATTCAACTGCATCAAATTGTGTGAAATGTTGGCATCTCATGAATTCTATGAGAAATTAGAGGGAACCCGTCCTACAAACACTTCATGAAAAAGTCCAACCAAAAGAAAACTGTAATACATTACCTTACTTACAAACTAACGAGTCGGTTCGAAATCAGTCATTTAATGAGGCGAAAATAGCTACTTCTTAGCATGAACTAAAACAACCTAATGAAGTGCATATCAGGATACTACCAGATATGCGTTCATTATTCACTGATAGCAAAACAACACACCTTAACAGGATCGAGGAACCCGATATGCTTGACCGATTGGTACGAAAATGAAAATGGGAAATATTCACACACGTTTCTGATGAGCTGTTTGACGTAGTGTTTTTGGTTGTGCTACTAGCTCGGGATTAGTGAGTTAACGATGAACAAGTCATTCTACGCGCAAAGTGTACGCGTGCTTGATATTGATGTTCACGAGGCAGACAACTATGCAAGCAAGTTTGATAAGAGAGAATGTTCATCGGAATTAGTCAAATTATGTTATATAGTGTTACCCAACATTTAATCACTTATCATTACGACCAGAACGTTCATATGTAGGTTCTGTTTGACCAAATATTTGACTACATGTCTGCTTCAGTATGTGTGCACATACCGGCATCCTTGAAAAAAGCCTGAAATTACGAACATGATGTGAAATTTCACTCCATAGGTCAACAGACAATCAGTAAGGTTGTTCTTGTATCGTAACACACAGTGAAACCGGAGGATACTTGTAGGACATATGTTGTGGACGTGAACAAGTAGTCACAACAACTGCGGAACTACATACCGATCATCATCGTAAATCGGTTACACGATTGGTCGACTAATTTGGCAGATCACAGAACACTGACCTGAACACAGTGCGTATCTGTCCCTAGCCCGGCACTGTTCTCTTGTCACCCATCCCCGCCCAGCTAATGACGCTATCGGTGGGTGCTCAAGAGAAAGAAACCACCGTTTGGTTCCCCGATCACATGAACCGACTGTTCACAAATCCTTTCTAATAGCCGCATTGCGGCTTGATAACAACAGATGAGGGACTAAACACAAAAAGAGGAAGAAAACGTAGATAAACTATCTCTGAAGTGTGACACCAATATCGGGTAGGTATTGAACGATAGTTTGACCCGTGCAACAGAATAGGTACTCTTGTGTACATTACACACTCGGTCGGTGATAATATCACTGTGAAACTTCACTCTTTTAAGAGATGATAAAAATGAACATTCTATCCTTTTTGTGAACAAGCTAGTTGTGTCCAGGAATCATTGGGGATAGCTATTTTAGCTTAGCACATCTCGAACTTGCTGAGGTTTATCAGGTAGGGTATCTGGCATGCACATCCTTTGGACTCGGCTTGATAAGCAGCCAATCAAATTCCGCTTATGTTTCAGCAGAACGAAGCTAAAAAAGGCAATTCACGTTCTTTTTTCAATGAAGTGGTCTTTGAATTGATACATCAGTTGTGCGAATATGTCTCCAACGATTGCTGAACAGAAGCAGGTAATCGAAAGTGAAACATGGAATCGTTCAGGCAGTGATTGAAAAACTAATTGTATCTGTTGTTCCATTGTCAGATGTGTAGACAGTGCCACTGAGGTTCTCGCCCGTCAGCGGTTGTTAACGATCAACTTAGGCCACTCGTGTGATCCAATCCTAGTCAAACGCGTTTGAATAGACGGCTTTGTTCAATGACGACCCGTCTGTAGTACACATTAGTCCCATTTTTGAATAACTACATATTAAAACCTATTGAGCCATCAAGATAGATCGGCATGAATCGTGGTTTCATGAGAATTTATCGTTCAAGTACGGGTGTTTTAGACACAGTATGCAACATTTTAGGTTCGAAAAGTGACATTTATTTAGGTAAATTTTTTCGGCAAATTTTCTTCAAGCATTACACAGTTACAACAATGCATTTTTAACAAATACCTGAATATGATTTCTGAACACAGGAGTGTAGGTGTACCTGCTTTTGTATGTAGTATATGTGCTGTACAAATGTAAGGAAATAAGGCACAAGTTGCCGAAACACTGTCAGGACTGTCATTGAGTGAAGATAATATGTATCCCCCTAACTTAAACTGGACAGGACCTACCGGAGCGAAAGTGACTGTCAGCACTCTCATTATTTGTTCTGTAAGCTTATATTGACCACCAGGCTGTTAGTTACACTCCGGTTCAACCTTGGTCGTCAAATAGCATATCGGGTAAGCCTTAAGTTACTTTTTGTCTGATATGTCAGCACAATGAACCCTGAAAAGCCAGTGGAGTGCTGTCGATGGTCATCACACTCCGTCAATTCTGAAGATACGTCGATTAATCTGTTCATCATTACAGTGGTGTTTCACCACAGTGTTTGGACACTTTGTGGACGTGGACAACTGTAAATGCACAACCACAGATGCAAGGTGGAAATTAATATCTAATTCTCACCCGTAAGGCTATTGATCGCGTCCGTCAATTGGACAGAGTAGATATAATTCACAGGTTTCAGGAAAGTACAGGCAACCACTGGTATCGTATCACCGAATACCAGCTTACTCAGTAGACTCACGAGGCATGTGTGGGTTTAGGAATGTAACACGAGTTTATGTACAAACGAATCGGCTTTGATGGTTGGCGACAGTGGTGGTGTTGTTTGTAGTTCGGGTTGATGGTTTTGGTATTGATATGTTCGCCGAGTTTGGCAGTTAGGTTGCAAACGTTTCATCACCAAGCGAGGTGACATCATCATTACTATTGTGAGCGACAACCTGGATGATGGTTATCCCGATGACAGCTAGTCTAAGTAATCCATGAAAGCGCAAAATCGTACTAGAATTCAGAGGTTCCAAATTCGTTGTTCTAGCAATCACTTCAACTACTTCGTCAAAGGAAAGACTCAGAAACGCAGCGTCATCGAAAACAAGCTCACTTTCATAATAGATTAGCTATTGATTAACTTTGTTTTGATAATATTACACTTTTCCATGTACACCTAATGCAATGCTTCTCGCCAGTCACACACTCCTAGATCACTATCTACAGGGCGGTCGTGTTGAGGATAGGTAAATCACCAGACACCAAATGTGAGAACTGAACAAGAAAACTCGTTTGACAATCAGTGTCAAACACTCGCTTCTTAACCTCATCATCACTTACTCGCTGGTGCCACCCGATACGAGCGATCAAACGCAGATATCGGTAGTCAAATACCTGAAGACGGTTCACGTCTTCTATCCTGAACGATCAAGTTTCGCTGTCCAAAAGTAATAAAGCCCTAACTGTTGTCTTATTTGAACGAGTTTTATGCTTCAGAGAAATACCTCTCTGTCTCCATAGGTATCTAAGATTAGTGAAAATCGCCGCAGCCTCAGAGGTATGCATTTCTACTTCATCCCTTATACCTCCACTGCCGCCGCTGATGTAGCTTCCCAGACATACAAAACCGTTAACAACCTCCATGACTTCAATATCGAACGCGCGCGCGCGCGCGCATACACACACACACCAGTCTTTCAAAAGCAGTTGGGATTTTGTGATTGCAAAGCGCATCCCGAAGTACTCAGCAAAGCGCGAAGTAACTTTTGGCGTTGTTTATTGTGTTTGAAAGTTGTCGAACAGCAACACCATGTCGTGAGCATAATCAGGATCAATCAGTCTCCCATCAGATAGGAGGTCCGCGCCGGCATGTTGCGAGTGCTGCAAAGAACCCTGCATTATTTCATCTGTAATGAAATTGAAAAAAGTGGTGAGAGTAGACAGTCTTGACGTAGACCGCTCCTGATACTGAAACTGTCAGACAGTTCACCGAAAACCCTAACCTGAGCTGAAGAATGCGAATAAAGCGCCGACAGCATGTTAACATTATTAGTCAGCGCACTGCTGCGTTCAAGCGACTGTAAAAGTGTAGATCAGTCCACCGAATCGAACGAACCTTTTTAGTCGAGAAACATGGCGGCTGTTGGTCGTCGGTACACGTGACACTGCTGCAGAATTTGACGGGGAATAAAAATGTGACCAATACATCCCCGCCCCGATCGGAACCCTGCCTATTCTTCCCTGATGTTTACTTACAGAACTGCAATGAGTCGAAGAATTATAATAGATGCCAGAACGCTAGAAATGTCTGGGATCAAACTAATTCCTCTATGGTTTTCGCAAGAGCCCTTGATACTTTTCTTGATCATGGAAACTATTATCGCGTGACCCCAGCACAGAGGGATGGTCTCCGTCGTCCACACAATTTAAAGCAACGGGGTCAAAACATCTATTGTGGCCTCCTCACCTTGATTGAAATGTGCCGACTCGAGGTGATCTGGGTCAACAACCCTATTAAGTTTGAGAGCTGGGATGCAATTGCGGACCCGTGTATCGGTGAGTGGTGCTAAATCTAGTGACCAGGTTGTTACATTACAAGTCTCTGGCGGTAACACCAATAGACCGTAATGACAGGGAATCCCCTTCGAGTTTCACCAATCAGAGGTCTTAGTTGTGTGTAAAGCCTGCGATCAAGCGTGGATGATGTTCAGCATACATTTTTTGGGATAAAAGTGTAAAACACCAGGTGTTGTGTGTAGAAATTTAGTGAATTATAAACGTCTAGGCGAATACTTTAATGACTAGATAACCAAACAGCGGTTCTATTCATCAAGCATCTTACTCAGGAGCGAGAGAGCACATAGGCGTTTGTGTCATTTGGTCTACCCAAGTCGTATCACCTGCTGTTCTAACTAAACGTACATCCAGTCGTGACGGGCTGTCGGCTGGTGATTTTATCTGAAGGCGCTCTGGAAGTTACAGCAAATTCATTATGAGTTATACAGTATTTGTTTTGGTTAAAAACCAATATTTTTCTTCTCGTCAGAGCCAACAGCAGGACACGTTAATACTGTGGCCTGGATGTGAACAGCGTCTGGTAGTCTCATGGGGCAGGTGTACTATTAGTTACTCCAGTGAATCTTCATGTCCAGACTACCACTCGTAAATCCTCATTGACAAGAACTTGTGAGAATAGATCAAGCAACCTGATCATTACTGAGTTGGAAACATTACTCAGAAAAGTTATGATCGCTTGCTGAACAATCATGTTCAACAAAATATTCACCGCTTTTAGTCAATGGCACCAAGGTTAGAGTCCAACTACCCATATGGTAATGATAGGTTCCAACAAATAAGAAACTACAGTCTAGTTTTTTAAATTTTGGAACCGGTTGATGAAGAAAGTCCATTTCCACAAGTAAATCTTGTTGCACTTTGATCCGTATTCAGTTTAACTATACTTCAGCGCTACCGTTGTCTTCGTAGTGTCCTATGAATGGTAGCCACAGCGCACGTACTACGGCAGGATGTCTCGACGATACTGTCGGACTAAGTAGGGTCAACAAGTGTATACGTGAAATGAACTCAGTCATTTAACTTCAGTGATTCAACTGTGTATGTACACGAAAGCACTTTGGTTTTTTTCTAAGTCGAACATCATCCACATTTGATCGCAGATTTCGCATTCAGATAGACTTTCTAGCCAGCCTCTTTCGAAAAGAAGCACCAGACTCGAGCTTCGCTCTCATTAGAGCTCTTCAGTAGTGCATATCCTTGCCAGAGCCAGGATTTTAACTCCGGTCATTCCAATCATGAGGCAACCGTGTTGACCGATGCGTCATTCACCTCACATTAGGCACGACCGAATTATCAATTCTGAACGCTTAACCACTCCCGTTTGTGAGCAATGATCAGGTTGCCCGATCGTCTCGAGAGGAGACACAGTAACTGTCCTGTTAACTCCAATCGATAAACCTGCGATTAGGACTTCCGAGACATGTCGAGACCACTGATCTCATTAAACCTGCAAGACGATATTTTGGATTACTAATGAGTAGTCGGGGATTTAGTTTATTTCGTTGATGTACAGCCTTCCTTTGACCATGACCGTTTACTGACATAATCAGAGATGATCAGGTTGCCTGATCGTCTCGAGAGGAGACACAGTAACTGTCCTGTTAACTCCAATCGATAACCCGGCGAATAGGACTTCCGAGACAGATCGAAATCACTGATCTCATTAAGCCTTCTAGGCTAGGTTGATGTTCAACTTGAAGATGAACGAAGTAACCGACCACTCATCAGTTTGCTTTTTATCTGCTTGAGCTCAGTCAAATAGGATTTATGTTTCAGAACCAAATGGTTCAACTTTCGTTTGTGATTCTCTTGGGTGCTGCTATACTCTCGAGAGTTGAATATAATGAAGTGCATGGGAAACTGCCAGCATAGGAAGACAATGACCAAAGTGAAATTAGAACTAATGTTCTTTCTTCAAAATATTGCCATCAGAGCGGTCAAACCTAGCACATTGTGTTGGGTTCGACGAATAACTACATTTTAAACATAACCGAGGATAACACAACCTTACGAGCAAGTCGTAATACTCTACGTTTCAACCACCTTGGGTGGCTTTCCTCAGAAGTGATGTTAACAAACACTATTGGTCAGAGCAATTCTGAGGTGGTTTAAATGTAGAGTATTACAATTTGTCCGTAAATTTGTGTTATTCATTTATTCGTGACGTGTTAGACAACACGTCCAAACCGTTTGACTTCTCTCTCACTTAATTTGATGCGGATATCTTATGGCTGAACAATAAATTGATTTGCAGCTATCTAGTTATTCAATGACGTTCACGGTAAACAAGTTCATGCGCATAGCTGGTGTTAAAAATACTGGGTTATTTTTATTAAACATTTTACCAGCCTTTTCGTTTACAACGTAGTCTGAAGTGTTTAGAACCAGTCGATAGGCAGTTAGTCGCGTATAGTTCAGATCCACGTCAGAACAGAATATTCAAGAGAACCGTGAGGAATTTAGTGCAAAAATATCCTATTGAATATGTTATATTTTTCTCAAGATGAAACCGATGCAGAGGGGAGACTACTGAGCAGTAATTCGAAATTGAAACTTTACGCTGATTAAATGCAAACGATGTAAGTCGAACGGAGTGTCTGGTAACTATGCCAAACTAAGAAGCACCTCACTGTCCGTTTCAGGAAGATATTCTGCCACACTGAGTAACTAGCAGCATCAAGGCAGCAACTGAAAAGAATTGTTACGTCGCAAAATGGATCGTTTCAGCTGAGAGCATACAAGGTATAGATGCATTCTTCCGACACGTACTTACCAGTTTTACGTATTATTACGGGCAAATCTACATAACCGTAACTGTAGGGATAATTTGTGCAAAAATGTGAACATATTCCAAAAATAATTCGTACACTGTGTGTGTTAGCCGATCATGTGGTTTCCAGCTCAATCGCCAAACTCTTACTACGGCTTAGCCGTTCAGTCAATCTGAAATTGTCGTCCATTTGAGGCAGGTGTCACGGAATCTATGGGTTGATCAAATTTATTAAAGAGGTATTGACTTTTGTTGACCAACTTCAACTCTCTACCCAACAAGTGACGCCTGTGTAGACTAATCGCTCAAATCCTCGACACAATCACACTTTTTTAACGTTCACTTTGTGCTACCGTTAAGAATGTAATACATGCACCTATCCCTCAAAAATATTTGTTCTTCATACAAATTTAAATGAAACAAGATGCAAAAAGTTCACGTAAAATATTTCTTACCCACGAGTGAAATAGACGCTGTTTCGTGTAAGCGTTTGAATAATGATGGCAAGCATTGAATCAGGTATGGCACTACCATGTTGGAGATGTGCTCGAAGGCGATCGGCAAGTGCGGTGAACGTGTGACTCGGATCACGAAGGAACCAACGCACAGTCTCGGTGATGGAGATCACTGGTACATTATATTCCCGAGCTAGCCGTTTTGCAACTGCAAATAAGTTAGTGCACAGTGGTAAAATGGTGATAATAGAAGGCTGATGAATCGCTCTATAGGGGTATCACACATAGTTTGTGAGTTATCTTATAGGGTCGGTATAATTGTGTTAAACAGTTGGCTGCTGTGCAAAGGAATTTTTGAGTATCTTGGGTATTACGTGACGAACAGCTTTTCAAGACTGACACTGAGTAACCCAAGGAGAACAAGTTCAGAATGCACATCAGCCTTACGATTCACGACGACGGTATCTTCTCAGTTTGTTTATTGGTGTCACCGATATTTCAAACCGTTCAAACGTCCCCAAAACCATAAAGGAACTATAAGTTTACTGAGTGACGTAACATGAACACGTGAGTGGAGCTGCTCCGCATGTAACTCTCCTCTCACGTCCTAGCTTGAGCACCGTGTTGCGAGTAAATCTGCCCCATACTGGGCAACTACCTTTAGTTTTCGAACAATGTGGAAGAAATTAGGTGTTTAGGAAGGTGAGCTAAAAGTAACCGTTCATGTTCGCTTGTGTCGTTTTTCGAATGTCTAGTGGGTTTTGTTAAACACAGTCTCTTAAACCTAATGCATCTTTCATAACATAAAGCGCTCTATAAAACTGCCGTATGGTGCGGTTTCTAATAATTCGGCCTCATTTCTCATCAAACCGAAGCAGCATCCATCTATTATTATTGAAGAAGCCCACATTATGGGAATAAACTTGTAAACCCACCGAGGAGAGTATTGCTGCAAGGGCTGTCTGTCTGTTCAAATGACAACCACATATCCAATGGAAATGGTTAATATGCAGTGGCTTCCGTGCAGTCGAAGTCCTAACTCAATTCGTGAGTCTCCGGGGAGTACCAGCTCGACAAATATGTTGTAATACCACCGCTCTTCATTCATTTACTGAAATAAAGAATGTCACGGTGAGACTGGACCTTGACGTAGTGTGACGGCTTGCGCATCCCTATGACCTTTTGGGCTAAACTGGACAGAGTTACCCATACCAGGCAGGCCAATACGTAGAGGTTTGACAAACCACAGTCTCCTGGTCCTCCACGTTGGGGGTTGGAAGATGGGTGACAACTCTTCCCACAAAACGTACCATTTCTGGTACACCGCCACCCACCCGCTGCCTTGCGATACAGGCTTTTGAGCCAAAGGCTTTGGTTGAGAACCCTAATCATTCTCCTGTCTAGGTCTGGGCGTCCTGGCAGTATCTCAGCCCACACACAACCATGAATCCTCGCAACATCAACAATTCCATACTGCATCGGCCGTCTCGCAGTATAGACCGGGTCGTCCTATCTGCTGCATACAGCAGGGCGGACAGACAAAAACATGCCACTGCTGACCCCTTTCCCACTGTCTTATCAAGTTTAGCTCTCAGGCCTCTCCCGACCCCCAATTCTGATGATTTCTCTGCAGGTCCCACAACAGATATAATTAATCATAGTAACATTGTGCCGATAAGTCCCAGCTCTCGCCACTCAGTCCCAGACCTCCCTCGTCTTGTGCCTCGACCTAGAACTCAAATTAATATAGGTGACTTCAACGTTCGTACTCTAAAACAGATAGGTCAACAGGATGTTCTTGCACGAACGTTAGACTCGTTACATATTGACATTTGCTGTATCTCGGAGACTAGAATCCACGACAGTATTCAACATATGGTATTAACAGCACTTGCACTTTCTACACGATACTGTTTATACACTTCAGGTGACTCTCCGGCTACGGTTGCCGATCAAGCGGGAGTAGGTATAGCCCTCAGAACGACGGCCGCAGCCGCATTGATAGATTGGATTCCTGTTAACAGTAGACTTTGTGCCGTCCGCTTGACAGGTTCTGTTAGGGTCAGTTCTAGACGCAAAAGCGACAGAAATATTTTCGTTGTGTCTGCTTATGCTCCAACTGACTGTAGTGACATCGGCGTCAAGGACTTCTTTTACTCGGATCTCGTCGCTATCCTCCGGTCAACACGTGGATCTGATGTAGTCGTTCTGGCCGGAGATATGAACGTCCAGTTCGGCCGCCTTGGTGAAGCCGAATCTCGTCTAGGTGGCAGGTTTGGGATAGCATCACATCGCTCGGACAATGGCTGGCGACTATTGCAGCTGTGCGCCGAACATAGGCTGTTTTTAGCCAGCACTAGTTTTAGGCATCGTGCACGTCATTGCTATACTTGGCGCCCTCCCT
>QNGE01001431.1:55242-98982 GCA_008508345.1 Paragonimus westermani | reverse complement strand
GCTGACGACAAGGTGTTGCTGTTTGACAACTTTCAATCGGCACAAGTAATGTTAGACGCTATTTCGCGTTCTGCAAAATACTTCGGAATGCGCTTTGCAGCCTCAAAATGCAAAGTGCTTCTGCAGGATTGCTGTGACCACGTAGATTTGATGTTGGATAATGTAGTCATGGAGGTTGTTGACCGGTTTGTATACCTGGGAAGCTGCATCAGCAGCAATTGAGGTGTAGGGAAATGGAGTCGTTCACCAAGGGGCTGGCCAATGTGGGTCGTGTTCGTCTCCCGGGCTGGGGCCCTCGCGACTCACAGAGTTGGTGGTTGGAGATTCTAGGCGAGATGGCAGCTAATCGAGCTCAGTGGCGTGAATGTTGTCGTTGTTTGGCTGAGTTTTCTATGAGGCGAGTGCATTTAATGACGCGGGGCAGTGAAAGCCGTAAGGAAGTTGTTTCGCTGATGATGCG
The DNA here is from genome assembly GCA_008508345.1 of Paragonimus westermani. Taxonomy (NCBI): domain Eukaryota; kingdom Metazoa; phylum Platyhelminthes; class Trematoda; order Plagiorchiida; family Troglotrematidae; genus Paragonimus; species Paragonimus westermani. The sequence goes on along the minus strand of QNGE01001431.1, from coordinate 98,522 downwards.
TTACTATCACTTGCAGCTCGGTTGTTTGTTTGCAGGGTGCCTACACCTTGATGCTGAATGTTTAAATATGGATGTAGTCATTTTCAGTAATTAGGTCCCTCTCTCTCTATATATATATAGGGTTTGCTTTTTCTTCATGGTTGTGTGGCAGTTAAGCATTGGTGTGAACCACTGATGTATTGCTGTCTATGATGATGATGATGATGACCGACAGAATGTTGTTCGTCTTAGACGACACCACTTATTCGGATAACAAAACACTTGACAGCGATGCTGGCTAACAATTACTCAAACTGTCCACTGAATGCCACGTGTTTGTACGTACATTTTTCACACTCCTCTTCTTAAATCGGTCCAATTACCAAATGATTTGGTGCAAAAAATCACTGGATTATGGTGATATACTGAACAAGTGTTGCAAATGATGTCCATGAAGTAGGGTTGCATGGAATATTCTTCATTTTATTCCCTGAGTTCAACATCATACGATATTCGCGAACAGCAGCCAAACTTCAAGAAATCTATGCTATGAGGCCTACTAACTCTTTCCCAGTCTGAAAATTCTTTCAGGCATTTGTACAAGCTAGATTATTTCAGGATCCCGTCGGGTCAACAGGCAATTTGTTCTCCCCCATAAATTTAACACGACTGTCAATTCTGAAATCATGGCCCACTTCAACATATCTTTCATGAAACCACAAGCGTGAGTCATGTATACGACAACAGATTAAACATTTTTGAACCTTTGTGTAGGCACTAATTACATAAAAAATTTAGATACACAAATTTGTCGGTCAGATGAAGTACGCGGTCTGATTCTGTTGCGAAACTCAGCTGGGTTTATCAGTACCGAAAAATCATTGAATAAATCACAGCTGAGTTCAGCTAGCAAGTAACCTTTAATAGGTCTCGATTCAGCCAAAGGATGAGATATTTGTCAAACGGTGTCACACTCTAATCAATTTGAAAGGTGCAGCGTAAGTCTTGTGCCAGCTAGGAAAAAGGGAAATTGGCTCAGTGTCCAAATCGCATCATGATCACATCACGACCATTCTAATGACGATTGCTGATAGTATTAACATGATCTCACAAGGCTGTAGATGAATCAGAAGATACTTTAGTCGATTCCTGGACCTTAAATAAAATTGCCAATGGTGACCATCCTAATTCCTGTTTTGTGCAACGATCTTCAGCAGCCCGTTTGCCTCCACGTAAGCGTTAAAGTTGGAAAGTTCTGATGGCCGAATGCTTCACAATCATCACCAACCAGAAACAAGAATATTTTGCCTCGATAGTTAAGCTCTGTTTTTTTATATAAAAAAACAACCAAGTGGATACCACTGTGGACAAAACTGACATCGAATTATAAGCGTCAAGACAATTAACTCTGTATTCTGTCTTTTGCTGATCAGGTGTGTGTTGGAAACGCCAGTGATTTACAAACGTAGTTTGGTGCGATTTTTTCACCTAGCAAGGAAAATGTGCACGGCCGACGGTATCCGGCCAAATTTATTGAAATTTATTTCAAGGAAGGAGTGGCTACCTCCCAGTCAAAATTGGCAACGAAAAAGCAGGTTTTTATCAACCTTCCTTACATAGGTGACCACAATATTACCGATGTAATTAGAATGTGAAAATCTGCCACTGATCACACATCCCGCAACTGAATTGCGCTTGTTGCTCTCCATCTGGAGAATGAGTCACTACTGCCCCGATTGTTCTTTTTCGGAAGACTGCTTGTCACGTTATCTGTCAGTTAACCTGCAGTTACGGTAACTCATACATTGGCAGAACGGACCGAGATTCACGACAGAGGAAGGCGTGCACATCCCCAGGTGGCTGGTGCAAACAATGACTCAAGGCGGGTCAGCATACCATACCGTGTTCGATCGCGAAACACCTAATTGCTACTTGGTTCGCGGTCCTATTGCGCAGTAGATTGGCGTTCTCCGAGGCAATGCTGATCAAGCGTCACTCACCGGCCCTTTGTTGGCAAAAGGTACTGACGCAATCAACTACGTTTCCGTGGTAGTGAATCCTGATTGCATATATGTGAGGTTCGTTCATTATATTGTTCTGACGTTAAGCGCTTAACCTATAAAACCAAATGTTTTATGTAACCGACTGATGAGAATAAACGAAATGTTTGCATCTCGCAATGTTTTCTTGCTGTCCTGATGGGCTGAATTAAGGGAATTCAGTGTTTCAGTTTGTGAATATATTTGTCTCATAACTCGGAAACACGGGTTGTACCCCCCTTGTAAGTACAAACACTCGCACTATTAACGACGTTTAGCGTCATCTGGGTTCTAAATATGTAAGTGTTTAGAAATCATTAAGAGTATGAAACAATGATTTATGACCCACAGTCAGAGTCAGCGGGTATTCAACAATAGAAGTTATTGTAAGAAACAAGAAGCGCTTAAACAGTTGAAATAATTTTCGATAAATTTGCATCAGCTCAGTGAAAACAGGAAGCAGACATTAACATTCCAATGATCAGGTGAATCAGTAGGGTGAGTGCAAATTGTGTTGCCAGAAGAAATTTGTACAATTCTTTTTTTGTACATGTTTACCATGGCTACCCTTGTAGTGATTAGGTAGCCATTGGTAACTCGAGTTCACTAACACGTGGCTTTTACGGTACGCGGTGTATCGTGTACTGACTCATCGTCCAGCATTTCATCTTTTCACTTCGACAGCTGTGACTAACCACTAGGTTACTTTGTTCCCGTCTGTTGTAATTACTCATCTAATAACCACTGTAACTTTATGAACCGGATAAGGAATTTTCGAAAACTCTTGTCTCTTATATCATTTTATTGATGTTCCGTAGTTTTACTTTTCTGTGTATAATAAGCTACTGCATTCATCCTCACACTTATGCTATTGACTAACGTATCCACGATGGAGAGAGGAAGTTCTACAATACAATAGTTTGTGAACTTACTACTGGTCTTCCCGGTTTTGGGTGCCCCAACAATAGCCATCCTCAGGGGCATAGCGATGGGAGGGTCCGGTGTACCTTGTGTGTATTTCAGGGGGTTTCGCATGAACAAACTTCTCGCAGTCGTATTCGCAAACCAATAGACATTGTCACGAAACAGAGCAGCACATGTGGTCGGTTTTGTTACCGGCAGTGTTTCCCCTGGAACTCCAGGCAGCACTGGTATGAATTTCCAATTGGGCACTCTGACCGGTGGAACACACAAGGGAGGAAGGCGAACACGCTGATTGAGCAAACTCACTGGACACCAACGTCCAAACCGACTGGGGAACCGATGCCCGTTTGCAATCAGGCGTTCTGCGATTCTCGGAGTGACCGGATAAACACGTTCAAACATGGAGCGACGATTTTCGACGTATGCATTGATACGCTGCAGAGTGTGAGGTGGATGTAACAGGTGTTTGATGTGGATGAACTGGGTTACTTATGACTCATCATTGCAAACCGCTTTTGGACGATTTCCTTGATTAATCCATTTAATTTTGGGTGATGAAGTTATTAAGACGATCAACAAGTTTACGTACTTAATAAGCTGCAATGTTAAGAGTAAGGCTAACGATTGCTACAATGGCCAGCATTTTAAAGGTTATTGGGGTTTTCAAGAGTCTATGGATCAGCCTCTTGACGGAGAGGTTACACATTAAAGCCCAACGGTATCACATGGACCACCATAATAATGATACCACTTTGCGGATGCTGAGTTTGGCGGCTGACTGTGCAGCAACTGACGCCTTATCAACTACACCAACGCCAAGTTCGATCGCATACATTGATTGGCACCAATCGATAGGCAACCGTAATTATGGGAGGAGAACATCTGGTTACAAAAGTCAGGCTGTTTTACTCGTTGAGTGTTAGATGATACACAGACGCTGATAGATTGACTTCGAGACGGACAAGATAGGTTTCGAAGTATCAAACTAAAGACAGTCACCAGTGGATTAACCACCGTTGCGCGTGTCTAGGTCTGGGCCTTCAGCCTCCATGTTTAACACGATGTGCGGACTGAGGTAGATAGATGACAGCTGTTTTGCGGGTGTCACTTTGTTCTTACTTGCAGTTCGGTTGCATGTTTACGAATAGCATTGTTTTTTAATTTGAATGCTTAACATTTTTCGAAACGAGGAACACTTGCTTACATTCTCCTGGTGTTTAAGTTTGTCCTTGAGACAATAACGCGTTCCCCTCGATGAGACAAAGATTAGTCTAAGAGTGTATCCTGACTATTTCAAGTTTGGTTTAATATAACATAGGCAGACTCCTCCAGTGAGTTATTAACTCATCACATATGGTATAGACAGTCGTTACCTACACAGTGAAAGAAAATGGATATATGAAACAAATTTGTTTCATAAGCTACAAAGTGATTTATGCAAAACTCACCTCAGTTCGAGAATGTATTTGTCAGAAAAGTTCAACAGGTGATATGGGGTAGTTATCTTGAGAAAACTTCTCCTATTAATGGGAGATGTTTCGCTCCATTGCATATAACAGGACAATCCCATAACAGTTGTCTGATGCAAGTAACGGAATGTTTTATTTTCGTTCCTCAATTTAGCACTTCATTACTTCAAAAGTTCGGTTATTGACAATGCAAGATCTGTGAATCTGTTTGGATATTTACATGTTCATCTGCCGCCTGATGTTATCAGAAAGATGCGGTTTTCGAATTTTCTGTAAACATTACGAATTAGGGTGAGCAGTCCTGCTTCAGAGAGGCAGCGGACCTTTCTTCTGACTTCTTTGAAAGTTACGTATTCGAGGTCATCTCGCTTCTCAGTACTGTGTTTAGAAATGAAATACTTGAAGTCAAGAAAGGTCTCTCTCAAGAGGTAATGCAGTGGCACTTAATGGCAAAGAAATCACGAAACTGAGATATTTACTTAAAACAAGCTTATGGATCGGTTTCAATTCAACTTCAACTCCAGAGTGCATTTCAGATCGCCACATCACTGGTTGGAGATCGCGTTCGACACCACTCAAGTGATCAGGGCTGGATCAGGTTAGTGAACAATTCGGTTGTTATGATCTATGTTTCGATAGTTAATCACTGGTTATGACTAACTAGGCTCAGTTACCCTGACGAGTTAAAACACAAATCTTTGAAAAGTGTTAATTTGAACGAAGTAAAAAAAACAGGAAATTTTCAAGTTGTTTCTGTTGAACTTTGGGGTTTAATTTGCTGTGTGTGTGTGCATGAAACTCGTAGTATTTCATGTTAAACTCGATGTCAAGTTCATGTGTGCAACTGGATAAGATTAATTAGCCAACATAAAATATCATTAGGCAGCTACTGCAAAGACGTTAATTGGTTTGACATCGGATCAGTTGGCTCGGAATTGTGAGCGATTACGCAAATTATGGAAGAAATGGGTAGGAGAAACCATGCTTAATGTGCTCGAACCATCCATTCACTACACCTTACTATGTGAATTTTATTTCCACGCGTTGATACGCTCGAAGAAATCATCGTGGACCTGGAAATTCTTTAAATGATATGCGGCTTATGGCTATCAGTTGCTGAAACTTGTTGCGTCAAGGTATTCTGACGTTGCCATTGGTTCCAGCACACATGGAGCCCATAATTGTTCAAACTGGAAATTCTACTAGATCAGTGAATCTGTAAAACTTCTTGTAAATAACACATTAGCAACGCTTATCAGTGATTTTGGTGGATTTACGCTCAAGCTGTCCAAAGAGTTCTGCTGAGACAGTCGCCCAACTGGATAATTTGGTTGGTACCGTATACCTCTGTAAGGTGGATGAATACTTGAACCCGGAAGGTGACTCTTCTGAGCTCTTGAAGCGTCTATATCTGGATATTCCACCTCATTATTCGCCTCAAACTTTGTCACACTTCTGCATTACCCCACCTGGGTCTTGTTAGGTTGCCTCATTTGATGTGAAACAGAATTTTTTGACATCTCGCACGCTTTGCACAGTATAGAATTGCGTGCGTATAGCCGAGAGACTTATTCCACTTAGCACAATAATACACGTGTATAAAACACCTCCAAATTGTGAGAAAACAAATAGAAAGCGGACGTAAAATTTTGAGTTATACTCAGGTCTCAAGGGAAGGGCATAGCTTTGTTTCTTCCCAGGTTTTTCTGTCAATAATACATAGAACTGAATTCCAAGGGCCTTAGAAACTATGGTACAGGTGCATGATTATCAGGTCCTACAAGTTTTCGACGAGGCAGCAGTAGAGGACAAACTCGTTGTTGTCCAGAAATATCACTTCAAGCATATTGGTAGTTCCAGCTGAGGGTAGACCGACCAAAATTTCAAATCAACCTAAGTAGACGAGAACGAGTACGTCGGTGTACACGGTGCATTTTAACGATGATTAGTAGAGAAATTGTCCACGCCTGTTAATCTATCAACACAACTTATGGCAAATAACCACACACGGCGTTCGATCCTGTGTGATGTGTATTTCGGTGATGTACCATGGAAACACCGTGGAAGCCGAACGTTTGTTTTATATTTGGGATCAAATTTACTTGAATTGTATCTTTTCCTCTGCTTGACCCATTTTTTTCTTATGTAATGGAGCAACGTTACAGTGGATGCGTTTGTTTTGGCAAACTAACGAAAATACTCAACGATATCACCGATGAGATTCTACGGCGGCATTTCGCGTTATATACTCAACGTCACGCAGACGAACTCTGCGCTACACTGAAGCCGTTACTATCCGAAAGTTGAAACCTTTGTTATGGGTTCTGAAACAACTGCTACCACAGTAGTCACGATGATTCTGAACTCTAATATCTTGTTTGCTTCCTAATACTGATATATAAATGGTCTGTAGTACGCACTATTAAAGATGATGCGAAATTCGTCCGGAAATAAAGTGTGTAATGTCAACCTACTGTCTTCTTTACTCAACTTCTTGACGGTAAAATAGTGTTTCAGATACCAGTTACGGCAAGCTACATTTCTCAACAAAATTCTCGTCGAATTGGCCAGTACTCACGAGAACAGAAGGGGTGAACAACTAACGATAGAATCGAGTTATTCATCACATCTCATACGTTGGTTTGCCATACAGTATTATCACTCAGTCGAGCAGTTTTCAGTCAGTAGCATCATGAATAACAAGCTTATGCAGACAGTCACTGAGAAATTGGGAAGATTGAGATGTTATTTTGTGGTTCAGTGATGTTTGTAATGAGTTGCAGGTGACAAGCTTTCTAACCTGTTCTTCGTAGTTTCCATATATGACTTTGTCATAAGACCAGTCAGCCTAACAACATCAAGTAAGACAATGTCTGCTTCTGTCACGTGACAATGCATATTAATAAGCTGTTGATTTTCTCTAGTTGTACCGTACAGTGTCCAGCTGATCTCACTGTTGCTCTGGTAACAGTAGACATTGGTTACAATGACCAACTGCCCGACTTCCCTCCCTCGATGTTGGCATATCTGATCAGAAAACTGGAGGTGTATGATATGAGTAGAAAAATATCATTGACCTTCATGTGCTGTTGGGTGTTTTCATATTTCCTTCAAATACACAAATATTTTTCAGGCAACTTTGCTTGAGTTGAAGACAGTGTAGAAAGAATGGCTTGTGAAAAAAAAGTCAGCAACTTTGATAAAAAGGCATGCAAATATAGACATTAATGCTATAAACAGCAGAAGAAAAATAATTTTTAAGTATTCAAACTGCCGTGATTAATTTCGAATAAACTCATTCTGAAATAAAAAAGTGCATGAGTTTTGTAAACTGAAGGTGTTTCAAACTGTTAATTTGTCTCGTTCGTAAAAACGTGATACAGCTGACTTCTGGTTCCACTGTTCAAGAGCAATCACTAGCAATCATTCTGCTAAGCGAATGTATTTCCTCATATCCATTGCCTGCATTAAAGGGTTTTTGTCTTAACACAGATAGTTGCAATGTTTTCTAAGAAGCACCCAGCGTGTGATGATTCGACACCGTTCAGTTTCCACCTACAAAGCTTCCGCGATAAGACGATGCAGGACACATTTTTTACATTGCTAAATATTTGAGAATGCGCTTTATGGTCTCAAAGTGCAAATGTTTTCTGTAAGACTGTTGTGACTACACAGGTTTAATGTTGAGTAATGAATTTATGGAGGTTGTTGAGGGTTTGTGTTTTTGAGAAGTTGCAGTAGCGTTGGTGGAGATATAAGGCATGAAATAAAAACCTCAGTCTTCAAGAACAGGGCAGTAATCGCCAGTCCAGGACATCTCCGTCAACAGAGAGGAGTCTCTCTAAAGCTTAAAAGTCGTGTATACCAAACAACAGTAAGAGCTGTATTACCTCAGGACAGCGAGACCTGGTCGCTCTGGGTGAAAGACGTGAACCGTCTTCAGGTAGTTGACTACCGATATCTGCGTTTGATCGCTCGTATCGGGTGGCACCTGCGAGTAAGCAAAGAGGAGGTTAGGAAGCGGGTGTTTGGCACTGATTACCAAACAAGTTCTTCTGTTCAATCCTCACATTTGCACAGACTTGAACGGTTAGGTAATGTATTAAGGATGCTAGCTAGTCGTCTATCATCCTGTTCACAAAGGAGTTGATCGCTGTAGATCTAGTTCGTTACCCGGGCTGTGGACTTTGCCAGTCATACGATGAGCGAGCTGGTGGCTAGTCGAGCTCAGTGGCGTCAGTGTTGTCATTGTTTGTCCGAGGTGTCTGTGAACTGAGCGCAGTGAAAGCCCTGAAGCAGCTGTCTCACTGATGACGCTTTATTTACTTGGTTGTTTGTGAGCAAGGTGTAGGCACACTGAACTTGAATGTTTGAATATGGACGCACTTATTTTTAGTAGTTTGGTCACTTGCTGTTCCCTTTTTCTTCTCCTAATGTACGGAGTTTTTTTTCCCTATTCGTGGTTGGTTGGTAATTATAGATCTGTTAGAATCATTGATATAACGCGCTCTGTGATGCTGGTGATGACGAGGTAGGCTGGTCTACAGGAATGCCTTCTTTCTAACTCACCGGAGGTGATTTTGTGCAGGCAATTATTTTTTGCTAACTTACTAAATGATTTAACACTTTGTAACTTATTTTGGATGTGTCCCCACCTCCTTAGTTGGGCTAAACACATTCCACCTCGTATTGCTCGTTTACATTGGCTACTTTTACAGTGATTCGAAATGGTGACGACAATGCCTTCTGATGCTTACGCTGAAACTGACGTTCCAAGATCGTTCGCACCCTTGTTTGAACTCAATATATATGGAGAGTTCGAACTTAAAATCGGACCGGAAACCCTTTGTCTTACAGTGCACAACTCTTAGTCGCTTGTGACGGGGGAATCTGCATGTAGTATATTTGTGTCTGGTTTCTCAATCCGATAGTTCGTGATTACATTTTCATAAGCCTTTTTCTATGTTAGTGAAAGAATTCAACTTTATACATGCTTCCTCACTTTTTCCGAGACTGAAAGCAAGAGTGTACACTGTGATATATGAAAACACTACACAAAATCTTGTCAGTGCTAACTGTTTTGCCTAGCCAAACTACTTGTGACTGGGAAATCTGAGAAGCTTTGAAAGAAGACACACGCTCGGTTACGTAACTAGACCGTCGACTAATAAACTGAAATCCACTCTGAGGTTCAATATTTTGTTTCATGAAATTAAATAGTTAGCAGGTATCATTTGATCGCAATGAAAGGGTAACATTTTGTGAAATATATTTTCAGCTGTCACATTGTAGAATGTGACATCTACATGGTTTGATTCAACAGTTCGGCATATTGAACACCTCCGATGTTACGGCTTATTATTAAATCAAAATAGTTCGACATCACAACGAACATATTTTGACTCACTTTAACCAGTCGATAGCGTACCCAGGTAACACGACCACCGGCATCAACCTGGATCTTGGGAATAGAACTTTCTTCCAACTGTTCCATCACTTCCCCCAAATTTTCCACACTTTCTTCGCATTGTTCTCGGATTTCCTCTGTCAATCTTTCGATCGCGTCAGCTTCCGTTTCTGCCTCCTCCTCATGCAATTCCTCCTCAATATCCTATAATGTAAAATTGATGATTTTGGTGTAGCAAAGTAGCCATAACTTTCAGCACAAACATAAACACGTGATTAATTGTCAGATTGTGAATTTACAATTCTACCTTCCCTCAAGTTTGGTTGATAAATTTGAGGATGACATTTCGTAGTCTGCATTTATTGCGATCAGTGGATGGCTAACTCCATGTAAAAGATCCACAAAACTTCCTGTTGTTTTGCAAAATATTTTTTACCTCAAAAAATAAATATTACTCTGGTTCCACCATATCACAAACGGGCAAGTTTTTCACGTTTGCATTAAATTTAGACTCAGGTCAACAGGGATACTTCATTTAAGGATTGGAGCAAAACTACAGTGAAGCCAAGCGATCTGTTTTCTGGACTAATCACGACCCGCGTAGTTGCCTACCCAGTGGGAAAATTCCGAACAAAATGCGTGAAAATAATTGCCTAGAAACAATAACCAGCCAACAGAAATTTAGTAACTACAATTATTTTATGCGTCAAACCGTATTCCTGGTTCCACACAACATTTCTCGTTTGTTGTCATGCACATATAAAATCACACACTGGATATTTTCAGGTCATCAAAATCCAGACAACAGAACCACTGTGTGTAATCAGGCATGAAACTTATAACTTTGATTGATAGACCGAAGTTTTATTTGAATCGATGACTGAAATATGGAGACAGTAGGGCCAACTTAATCACAAGACGAACTGAATGAATAATTAGCATACACACATTGATCCTAATGATCTAACACAGCACTTCCGTTTGAATCTCTTCGGGCCTACCTGTTGAACAGTGAATTTACGAGAGCATACACGTATACACACACTGCCAGAATATTTGTTTCCGCACTGTTGTTTTCTACCATATCTGACAACTCGTTGAGAAAGCAACTATATCAGTGAACACCAAATTGCTTTCATCTGAAGTTTTGTGGCTCTAATTTTTGGTTGAATCTGGTGAAAATGTTCTTGAAAACATAGAACACAATTTCTAATTGTGAGTTAAACTCATATTAGCCAGCCAACCTACAGAGATGGCAGATGTCTCAGATCGCATGAGCAATGTACAACAAAATGAGCACAACCATGTGCTGAGAATCGATTTGTTGAGAAATGTCAGTACATTACTGTACCGAAAGCTGAACCAACCACTTTCCGGATGTGAGAAAGTCGCTTGAACCGCTCAGATATATGCGGCAGCTTCTCTATAACCCAAGAATAGCTGAAACCGAGTATCTCGCTACATGGTTAGAATTTTTTTCCAACACATCAATAGTGATCGCTATACGGAACGGATGAACACATTAATGTAAAGTACCTTTGTTCTGCTAAACGTTCTGCCCGGGGTTGGGCGCTACACCCAGATCTCTGTTAGACGGTTTCACCCAGTCTACTAGCGCGGTGTCAGGAAGAACACGACTACGGAGGAACACATTACAAAGCCTATTTCAAGTTCGTTCAATGAATGAAATGCACGTAAACATATAGCACGAATTAGTTGCCAAATATGGCCTTTTACAAGTTGAACCAATGTCCGGCAGTTTAGGCCATTTCGCGATAAACTGCCCAAGTAGGACGGATTCCATAGCCGTTGCACTCCGATTGGTTCACCGGGTTAACACTATACCCACGCGCACGTTCACGCCTCGTTCTGGTTGGTTCAATTGGGAAAACTTGCATGCCCATGTTTGGTTGATGAACAATTTCGTCAGCCGTCACCGATGTCCCGATTAGGTTGTTTCGGTGACGTATTTCGTCAGCTGTCACTGATGACCAGATTAGGTTATTTCGATGAATTCGTCTCCTAACGCATAGTTTGATGGCAAATGCTGGGGTGAACCTTTTTATCAGCCTCTAAAATGAATGATACACAGTAGTATCTAAAACATTCCCAGCAAAATGGTGCAACACAGGTTATCCGTTCATGCTGATGACTTGTGGCTGGAAACGCAATTGTTTCCATTCCCAATAAAGTTCGCGATTACCAAGACACCTTACCAGTTGTTTGGGAGTTAACATATCGTGTAATCTAACCGTATGAGACTAGGACCTTATGTCACCTTCGTTCTACTCTTGGCTGGTTTCCAGTACAACCGTATGCGATTCAGAGCTCACAAAAGCATTTAATTATAACATATCCGGAGGAACTGTGTTGCACAAAAAACAGCCACCCTAGTTGAACTAGAGTAGGCGCAATGAGCTCATTTCCGTGAAGCCAGAGCAGGCGCTCAGAGGGTAATCTGAAATTACTTGTGCTGTGTTTAATGCCTTCATATTCAAAATGCATTGTAGACTTGAAATAAAAGTCACTTTGATTTTGAAGTTGTATAACTTGACGTCTTGGCTGTTTCCCCAAAAATTTAACACAGTGGAGTTTTCGGTGCACACTCTCGGCAGTAGTCCATATACAACCTGTAAGACTTAGATTGCCCGGATATAAGAGAATGCAAAATTGCACAGCTGGATGGCTGAAGGCTGAGTTGTTTGAAGCAAGCATGAATGACTTTGTTTTTGTAAATTAAGTTACGTATTTATTGCGTTTACTTTTGTTCACAGGCCGAAGTCGATCAGCCTTTTCGTGTAAGAATCAGCCACAGTCTTAGTAGGGGCTGAGAAAGGATTTTGCCGCTTACTCACAGACGGCTGGTTAGATTCTGGAGATGAGACCCAATTAGAGGGGAATAGCTAGCTACCACTTCGCTGGGGACAACTGTTTAAAATATCCTTCCTCGATTGAGACTTGGGGTGTGACGAATGCTTGCTCGTTTTTAGGCTAACCATAAAGAGGCGGATCGATTTCAGCCTGAGAATAAAAGAAAGCTCAACAGTTTACGTTCCAACGTGTTACAGTTTTCTGTTTAAAGAGTGTCCAATCAGTATTTTGAAGCAGTGCTCGCCATTTATATCTCTAGTAGAACTGCAGAACATGAATTTGCCGGACAATTTCGTCACCACAAGTTAAGTTGTTTTAATTTGCAGTCATTTTACATGACGGTTGTTCGAACAAAGTTTTATCTGATGTTTCAAGTGGACGTACCTGTTCACTGAAGTAGAGGCTCCATATTGGACTGATTACGAGGAAGTTAAGGTTGAAAGATAGCGCAACTATATACTATCAGCGTGGGGTCTGACCTTAAGAAACGTACCACACACTATCTGGGGAATCGTTGTTAAATTCACTAACATTGTACGAACATGATGCTAACCTGTTGAGGGTGTTGGTGAAATAAGAAACTCCATACACGAGTTTCCCTAATGTGAGAATATATGCGCTTAATGCGTGATGATCTAAGGGGTCCACTGAAAAAGCTCAGTTAACAGCATGCAACCTGCACTGTCTAGTCTGACGTTCTCAGCATCCCCTACAATGTTTTCCAGATGTCCCTAGAAGCTAGTAAACCGAACGTGTGATTAGTTATAGTAATACCAAACATTCAATAGCGAAACTAGGAGGAGTCGTTTACTGTGTTCACTTTCCATTAACGTCCAACAAAACAGATAAACAATGATTAGACGGGTAAGGTGACTACTTTTCCGCTATCGTATTTTTATGCCACAGATGTCCCCCGAATACTTTTATTTTCTGTCTATATACATATACACATATATATAGGAGGTGAGCTCTGTGTAGTGTGGTGTGTTCCAGTTTCATCTGTTTATAACAAGTTGCCAACGGAAATCAATTGGAACGTGTGGTTAAAGTTTGCACACTGTAAAACTATGCTTGCGAATTCACTTCCGTTGGATATTTCCAACGATTGCATAAATGAATGTAGGTATGCATTATTCTCACCAAAACTATCGCCAGGCTAGTTGTGAAAATTTGTTGTTTCTATGTTGTACAGTATAGAAAGAAGCTTTGCAACATATGTGAAGTGAAGTCATACAACCATGGTGAGAAATTCAAATCACCAAGTAATGAGCTGTTATGATAGCCTTTCATAGGTATGATATCGTAGTAAACTAAACCTTTAAGGAAGACGATGTATGACAAACAACAATATGTTCACACAGGTTATACAGCGTGTATTCATTTAAAGCAGAAAGTAAGATTGTGAAAGTTTTCGGTCACATATAAAAATGCAATTACATGGCCAATCGACGAGAGTGAAAGGTGAGTGGTGTGTACTACACGCCGTTATTATCTCAATCAATTGATAGTTATTGAGCGAAACTGAGGATGCATCAAACATGGTAACAAAGATCTCATTGTTTACGCGTAATTTTGGCAACAAAAGCCGGATTGTATGATCAAACGCAAGATGATTCGACCATTTTCCAGCAACCGTATCATGAATACAATGAGATTAGGTTAGTCAATGTAGCGGATAATTTTTAATTTTCGATTTCGTTTGCCTTCCCATTTCTACAGACTTTTCCAACATACCATATTCAGAATGGCTATTCAATGTCAACCTCCTTGTTTTAATTCGGACGGTCACCCCTTGTACCCTATAGACTTACGGATGTTAAAGTCAACTATTTGCTATTATACTCACCTAAGACCAAAGTGCTCGGTGGCTCTTCCTTTAGTGTCGTTCTCAGCGTTTAGTAAATGTTATGTGAAACTCAGTTCAGTTAAAAACAACAAAATGTGGAACTTCAGTTCACTCACTTCTTGATCTTTTGCCAAAAGTTCATCAATGTCTACTTCATCATCCAACTCTTCGTCTTCCTCAGTGGCGTCTGTTGATGCTAAGCCGCGACCCGCCTAAACAGTTGAATGCGAATGAACGGTAAACACATTAGAGTAATAAGATCAGAAGGTCTGGTCTGACAAAAGTGTTACTTCTGTACAAACCGACTAAGGACAAGTAACCGTAATGCTTAAACCTGACTCGAGGATAACAGCTTTCTGAGGACGCTTTAACAATCGCAAAGTTCTTGTCATGCCGATAAAGTGTATGCAGTCAACCAAGTGTTTAACAATCAAATTGTTATTTCTAGCGTGGTCAAATTCAGGTTTATAATACATTTTGATAGGTTGCCCAACATCCTAAATTCTGTCTGTTTAAAAACTATCAAAGTTGAGGTTGAACTGGTGTGCACAATGATAAGTGGAAAATCTTTATGCATTTTTTTCCTGGCAACGGTAAAACTGATCAAGTGCGATAAATCAATTATAGCTAGACCGTATTGCATATCTGTAAAATGTGCAATATCATGCGCCTCTTTATAAACAGCTTGGTGCTATCTTTCCTATAGGACGGCACTGCTTATTTCGGACTTTTAGATAAACGCATTTGTGTGGCTCTGCAGTTTGGTGTTTTTATGACAACCAATGAATTTAACTAGATCATGAGGACATTTCAACTCAAGGACCGAGTTGTGAAATGTGCTCATAGTTTGCCCTCCATGAAACAGACAAAATCTTGTTACGTAGATAACGAATCAGTTCAGTTCAAAATATGCTGTCATTCAAAGTTGCGTTTTCATGTGACGGTTGACAAACAGTGCACAACAAATGAAATTTTCCCATCTATTTAGACCGATAACAAGATGTCCCAGTAAAAAGATTTAAACGCATCGGAATGCTTCAACGTTACGTTTTCATCTTGAACAGAAAGTAGTGTATTCTCCACGTATTTACAAGACAACTCCAAAAAACATTGAAGCAAAAACGCAGGGGCTCACCTGTAAATTTGCACGCCTTGCTTTTAGTTCTTCAAGTAGTTCGGCACGTCGCCTTTCTTTAGCGAGTTCCTTCGGGTAAAATTGTAGAACACCAGAAAATTATATACAGATAACGGTTTAGTATTCCGTGATTAATATAAAGGGTCGTGTGACACTGTTGACGATAGTACAGTCTTCGAAAGGCTTGATTAACTTCTAACAGAGTGATTCATACGATTACAGATGAAACTGAATTGTGAATTGAAACTGAGTTGTGCATTAGTGTAAGAATGTAGCTTGCTCCGTTGATAATTTTGCAAAAATAGAGGTCAACTCGTTATGTTATCAAGATCTTAAAACGACATACATTGCGAGATTGAAACATTTTGTTTATTCTCATCAGCCGATTGTATAAAAAAATTTAGTTACCCGAAAGCCACATGGAATGGACAGTACCTACAATTCTTTTGATTTTTTTGTCTGTAGGTTACAAACGCTGTTTACTGTGAACGCTTTTTCATCCAGCGAGAAAATGGTATAAAGCGACCGCCTCAAGCCTTATAAAACGTTAATGAAAAATGTCATGTTTGTTTATGGTTATGCTTCAAATTTTATTGAAATTCCTTGCAAGCGACAAGTAACCAACTGTCAACCACAATCAGCGTCGAAGAAGCAGGTTTTCATAAGCCTTCTTCAAACGTGAGACCAAAATATTACCGATATAATTCGAAAGTTGAATTCTGCTATCGACCGCAATTATCCAGCAACGGAGTTGTGTTAGTTGCTTTTCATCCATAGTTTTAATCTTCATTGCTGCGTTCCATGCAGTTTTTATCCTCTAACGCTAAACAGGAGTATTGTTTTTCAAGGTGTTTGCTTGTTTATTTCCGATCAGTTGATTACCAGTGAAATTCATTACCTAATCAAACTGCCTAATCCTTCAAGGTATATCAGTCTGATTTGATTCATTTACATAGGGTGCGAAATGAACAGACTTTATTACAGTCAATGATATACTGCGCAAATATCCCATCCTGGGAGAAATTTCTATTACTGTTAATCAGAAAAAGTACCACCGAGTAGTTTGGCGATTTCACTCACTGATAATGATCGTTTGAAGCTAGAAACTAGAAGGCTTAATTGTGTGAGTAGGTTTTTGGAGTCTAGCTGACTTTTAACAAGGGACAAAATCTAATTTAGTTACTTTTTATGGAAAATGAGATCGAATTAAAGATTGTTTGTGCCCAGAAAATTTACCGAGTGAATTCTCTAATGCTGAAATTCAACATTATCACCGACACCGAATATCATATACTGAACGTGACCAATCTGACGCTACCGATGAGACGAGTACCTCGACCCAAACTTTCTTCATTTGTTCTGCAAGTGAGTAACGGTTGTTATCAGTTTACTAATCCCTCAATAACGTTGCAACCCAGTCGACAGCGAGAATCCTGCGCATATACGTAAAGGTTCAGCGAGCGAATTCTCAGAGCCTCTTTTAATATCAGGTTTGAGCCGACTAGTCGGTGCAAGGTGGATCTGACTAATTTTCTGTACTACCAGTAAACACATTTATGTCCAATAAGACCCGTTTTCTGTAATTCATCCTGTTCATTATTTTACCCAACAGACTATATCTGTTCTTTTGTGTATGTCGACTACTCACCTCCAAAAGCTCATAAATCAACTTCTGGAGTTGGCCTGAAGACATCTCACCTTAGCTGCACTTGATTGAGAGGGTATAGTGAAATATAGGATGGATTAGCTTGACAGTACACTTGAAGTTGTCTTCTCCTGTTTACCACGGCTAGCTCAATATTGATCTGACTCTTGTTCTTGATATGGCCTCAGGCCAACTTCATAAGTTGTGTCAACAATACTGGACTTCTGCATCATTTGAATGGTGAAGCTTTGTAACTGATATGATCTACATGAAAACCATTTGTAAGCGGTATTACACGTGAATCCCCTTAGAACAGCAACTGCGAATCAGCCATCGCCCATTCCAGATGTTTCGACAATACGTCTGTGCGTGTCGGAAATGATACGAGAGGGTTTAGGTCCGCCAACTATGTACACAAGAGAAATAATGAAACCGTTTTCACAAATTGCTTCACTGTCATGTTACAACTCGAAGTCTACCACGATCCTCAAACCTACCCCATTGGACGTGAGATCCACAGATAACCGTTACCATTCGCAACGCTTTGGTTGTCTAGGGAACCAACACGGCCCGTAATTTGATGGATTAGTAGAAACAGGGTCGGATGCTTTGTGCTCATATTTGACTGCCAACCCCATTCTGATTAGGCTAATTTGTTGACAGCGCCGAATATCTCGTAATACTTCTTCGGTCAAAGATGCCAATGTAAAGTGTTTTAATTAGGATTGGCTACCCCTTCGGATCAGTTAATTCATTGACGTTCTTGCTGTCACGTCCAAGATTCTAATGTGAAAATTCTAATGCGTCAAAGTGAATTGCTCTAGCATGCAATGGAAAATTTTGTGCTCAAAAGGTGAACAGAAGTGAAAAGGTATTATGCCATTCTTCCAATCTGGTAACTGAGTGACAAATACCAACATCTCCCGCTGGGATAAGCGTGTTACGAGTGTAGAGAATGACGGAATTCACTTGAAGACTATCAGTCTATTCCCGGGATACGGTCAATAATGGAGCCATAATGACGAAAAAGCAATGCGGATGCCAGGTCAATAACGTATGTAAAGCAACTGACAGACAAGTTTGAAATCGGTTGTTAACTTCCGCCAGTGTCGTTGATACTGATATAACAACGCCTGTACGTCTCTAGATGAACGAGATCGCTGTGAATCATGAACTTGTTTTTACACTACACCAAAGTAAGGTCTTTTTATGGAGCGATCTATCTCGCTGATTCTATACGCGGAAAAAAGACACCACATATCTTGTAACATCCATTTGGACTTTGTTCCCAAACTTTCTTCCCGAACTGTATGACGGTCCCAGACCAACGAAGACACGATGGAACCCAGTTGTCATCAGGAGGAACACCTATTTTGTGCAAAGTGACAGTTCGACCACGGCTAACCTGTATGGTTCTCGCTTCCGTCGTTTTGTTTGCCAGGACAGTCATTTCTCTGATCAACGCCCATTATTTCTTTGTAAATCGATATGGCAACCTCTTGAGATCGTTCGAACTAGGAAATTATGCCTACACTGATTGAAAGCCAACCACGTGGCCAGGGAATGGAGATCAAATAGGGCTTGTAGCGTCCAAGGATGTGGACGGAAATTCCACCAGCTACTACACTCCGGTTCACCTGCTACTGTCGTTGAAAAAGCATCCATCGTTACCAACCACCATGCAGTTGCACCTCAAACATCTACAGATAGACCCTAGCTTGTTTTAGCCATCATTCCTGTTACTTTACGTTATGGAGAGAATGTCGTTCAAACTTGTGCATTTCTAAACAACGGGTCGGATTGTACCCTTAACAACGAGTCATTAGTCACCAAGCTTGGAATGCGGGAAAGCCAGAGGCAACTCAAATTATGCAGGCTTAATGGAGAGATAACGTTTGCATTGGTAACCGTCCAGTTCGATGTCGCTTCTGTTCATTCTAAGACAGTCATTCATACTGAGCAAGTGTCGTCAGTGCAGACGTTGCCCAAATCACATGCATTTCGTCCGAATACTCAACAGTTATTGTCATGGTCGCATTTGCGGGATATGTAATTTAGCCCATACTCCACCGACAATATTAGCGTATTGATCGGATATGACATACCAGAAGCACACTAGGTCACAGATCAGTAAAAAGGAAGAAAGTACGAATCATACGCGATCAAGACAGTCCTAGGTTGGATGCTAGCAGTTCCAATCGGTAGATCAGTCAACTCCTGGAAGGCAATGAACTATGTAGGTATTGACTCATTGCAAGACAACTTGGAAAAATCGTGCCAACAAAACTTCACTGATGTGGGTCCCGTCAAGAAAAATGTCTGTGGATGATCGTTAGGCTGCTGAGATGACGTCAATACGTTTAACTGACCGTCATTAAGAGGTAGCCCTTCCTTGGCGTCCTGGATCCCTCCTGCTACTTGACAACAGGTCCATCGGCCCTGAAACGTTTGCAAATGTTATGACAGCGACTTATGAAGTGTGATGATTTGGCACAGAGCTTTTATCGTGTAATGGGTGAGTGTCGATGGTATCTACCCCACCATCCCGTGTTCCATTGTGCTAAGTCACAGAAGTTACGAATTGTCTTCGATTGAGGAGCAAATTATGCAGGCAAATCTCTAGATGGTCAGCTGCTATTGGCGACGAATCTAACAAATTCATTCACTGGTGTGTTGTTGCGATTTCGACAAGGGAATATTGCGGATATGTCAGACATCGAAGCAATGTTTCATCACGTCCGCGTGCCAGATAAAGACCGTGATATGCTGAGGTTTTTCTGGTGGACGGACGCTGAGATGCAAGGCTCTCCGACAGAATACCGCATGTGCAGTCATCTCTTTGGTGGTGCTCCGTGTCCCAGCTGCGCTACGTATACTTTGAGAAGAACCATTTCGGATAACGTCACAGATAACGTTACAGATATTCTGCAAACTGCAGAGAAGAGCTTTTACGAGGACGAGTGTTTATTCAGTACAGCAACCGTTGATAACGCTAGAGACTCCGACAATTAGCTAAAGACCATAGTGGCGAAAGGCGGTTTCATCCTTATGAAGTGGACAACTAAAGACGAGAGACTGTTATCACTGCTACCGGAATCGGATCATACAGTATCGACAGAGCCACTCAAACTAGGCGAACCCAAAGTGCAGAGGTTGTTGGGGTTGAAGTGGGACCTCAAGAATGACGTCTACAGGTTTGATCTACCACCGATGGACAAGCTGTTCGCTCGAAGGAACATACTTTCTCATGTTTTATCCGATCTAGTATCCACTGGGGTACAATGCGCTATTACAGTGATTGCTCGATGGATGTTACAGCAACTGTGTAAGTTGCGTGTGTCATGGGACGATTTTTCTGAAGGTGAAGAAATATTTTGCGACGAAGTGGATAGCGACACTACTGTGCCTCAACCAGCTTTGTTCGTAAAGTTGCATTAAACCCCACGGAATAGAATGCTATAGTGATTTCCAGCTGCATATCTTCAACGATGCTTCTGAGACGGGATACGGCGCAGTCGCTTATCTCGTAGTGTCCGACGATTGCTAAATTAAACACTGTTCCCTGACAATCGCGCAAACTCGAGTGGCTCCCATTTGCTTGACATATATGTTCCGGTTGAAATTAGTGGCAGTCGTCGTTGCAGTTAGATTGGCCCAGCAGATAGAGCGCGAGTTGGGATTGTCAACTGGGTTTAATACTTTTTGGACTAATTCAATGATCGTTTTGCTCAGTGTGTTAAATTCGTCCAAACGATTCCCAACCTTCTTTGCTAATCGATTGGCCAAAATTCACGAAGCTTCTCTACCAGAGCAGTGGTGTCATGTTGACACAAAACGCAATTCAGCAGACCGCGCGGCATCTATGCCCAGGAATCTCAGAAGTTGGACCGATGGTTATATGGACCTGAATTCCTACGCAGTAAAGAAAACGAATGGGTACTTCTTGCCGGAACCGAACCAGACACGATAAAGTACGTTGAAAAAATTTGCAATGCCGCTACTATCCAAATTCTAGACCATTCACATTTCTTCCTGCCAAAGTTTGAGGACGTAGCATCGTGAGACACTATACTACGGTCACATGGTTTATTCGATATAAGCAGTTTGTATCTAAAAGAAGAAAAACGGTCTGCACAGAAAAAGTGACCGCCTCAGAACTTGACGAAGCAGCAAATGAGACATGTAGGCTAGTACAACAGCAAGTATTTCATTCAGAATTGAAGAAATTTCAGATCCACTGGTGCAGTGAAAAGACGATAAACATACATTCCGAATCGATCGAGAAAGTCCTCTGTATTACTCACAACCCTCTTCATGGTCTGAATCCATTTTTACTCAATGGTGTTTTACGTGTAGGTGGGTGACTAAAACAATCCCCTTCACCTTACGATGCGGAGCACTCGTTCACTTTATCTGCGAAACACTTTGTGACCCGTTTATTGATTCGTCACTATCACAACATGTGAGATTAAGTTATATTCTGTCGGCTATACGACAATGATACTGGATAACAACAGCCAACTGGACGATCAGAAATGTTTTATGTGACTATTATCACAGCGGCCGATGGCTCTCCCAACCTTGTCAACAGGCTATAGCTTCACTTCTTGCTGATCGGACTGAGATGGAGGTATGCCCATTCACAACCACCAGGGTTAACTATTTTGAACTCATTTTGTTAAACGAAAACGCCGAACGGAAAAGCGCTAGGGTTGCCTTTCCACGTGTTTCAGTATGAGGGCAATACACATTGCGGTGGCGCGCTCTTTGGATACTAATCCATTCTTAAGTGCCTTTAATCGTTTCTTGCCACTTGAGGCTACCCACGAAGACTATACAGTGACAACGGAACGAATATTATGAGAGCGTCCAAGAAACTGCTCCTGACGTGGAATGAAGAAAAGAAAACCAAAGCCCTTGTATCTCACGGTTGTGCCTGGACGTTCAACCCACAAAAAGCGAGACACCAAGGTTGATTGTGGGAAATGATCATCCGAACAATAAAATGGATCCTTTTGATGACATTGCGGGAGCAATCAGTATTTGGCGAATTTTCACACACTACACTACTCGAGATTAAAAGGATTCTCAACTACCGACCTCTGATCAAATGAATAGATGATCCCGATGACCAGTGCGTTCTAATACCGAGCAAATTACTGCTGCTTCGAGGCCATCTCTCAGTACCCTTAGCTACTGAGGTTAACGAAAATCAGTTCAACAGGCGATGGCAAATGGCGCAATACCTAACCGACGTGTTTTGGAGCAAATGGTAACAATTCACTAGGTCAAATCTAAAGAAGGGTGATCTCGTGCTACTGCTAGAACTTGGCACCCCAAGAGGTCATTGGTCCAAATGGCTGGGTGTAAGACGTATTTGCGAGGACATCTAGTGGACAATTTCGAAGAGAAGTGAGGCGGTTATGCAAGCTCAGAGATGACTTTGTACTTCTTGATCCAAAGCGAAAATCATGAGTGGAACGTTATCCATGAACTTATGTGGTTACAACTCCTGTGGTCCACAAGCTCGAGTCCGAGGGGAGTGTAACATCCATTTGGACTTTCTTCACACTGTCTGCCTACTTCCCCCTTTTAATGAGTAGTATGTTTGATGACATAATTATGCTCGCATGTAGATCGCTTGGCCATCATTTTGAATTTTGACATTTTCTGTTTGTGCTCGACCACTGGCGGTCGAAAACTCTCTCGGGACGTACCATTTCGAACGTATGTGACATTTCATATTGATTTCATATGTATTTTCATATGTATTTTCTGAAGTCCATGTATTTTTTATTAAAGAAAACACAGAGCAGACTTTAAATACTTAGTATTAGTTTGGTCAGGTTAACTGTTAAAACAGTGATTCAGCCTACACCAGCTGACCCTGAAACCAGTATTTCATCCAGAATCGCCACGCACAAGATGTTTTATTAAGATGATGGGTCCACTCATGTGTGTCGGAATCGTGTGTGCAGTTTTCATGCTGAAATATCGTTGAAGTAGGAATCGCAGTAACCGCATTAATTTTGTATCGTTCTATCTTGAAACAATAGAGAAAAACACTTTGGACTTTTGCTGGTCCGTAAATATTTAGACCACAGAAGACTTGAATATGTCAGGAAGCTGCATGCGGTTTGTGTAGAATTTGCTTTGAATATGAAGCACCGAAGTATTTGGATAACGCGGTAGAGCAGTAACCTCGTCCAAGTAGGAATATTATTTGTATATTGGATAAATACTTACTTGCCCAGTTTTTCGTTCCCAAACCCAATATTACGAATATCTTTTTCCTTATGTTTAGTAGGCAGGAACCGTATCGGGTTAGTTTGGCTTTGTTTAGTGGAATTTGGTCTGTTACATTTTTGGTTGTTTAGTCTATTTAAACCAATTACGATTCTTCCCAGTTTTCGCTTTTCGCCCTCGCTTCAGTGTGTACTGTTACGTTGATCTGACATGCGGTAGCAATGTAGAATCTTTCTGCGTATATGCTGAACTTAGACTGATCTCTTGTAATCCTCGTTTTCTCAGTACACAGTACAAATCCTATCTTCATAGGTTTGAGTCTCATTTACGAGGTTCATTCAAACCGGTGATCTAAACAGCATATTCAGACGCTAAAGTGTCTTGGCGGGTGAACTACGAAGTCACCGAAAGCTCAGAAACTTCACGTTTAGACAGGGTTACCCACTCAGATGTAACTATCAGTTAACGTCCCCCTCAGACTAAATTAAGTGTTTTCGTCTAGGTGAGCTGATTTCTACTGGACAGTCCTCGATTACGAGACTGGCACTGCACCTGCGTTGAGTAGACAAATTGAGATGGAAATCTCGATTCACCAATTATCCACACCCCGACACAATAGAAGATCTGACAAACGGCCAATCCAAATATCGCGTTAAAGATACAACATCAGGATTGCATGAATGGTCTCAGTGTTGTGCCTTCCGTTATTCACCAACTCATCTGTTCCGTATTCCACCAGTTAACACACAGTTTATGATGTTGCATGTGCTAATGATATCAGCCGATGACAGGTTGTGATTTCTTTAATAGTGTTGTACATCCATAAATTCGGCGTCTCAATTCATGGATAACAATTGCTTATTACTACCAGTACCAGGTCTTCTCCTTATTACTTGCGTGGAAGGTTTCGATTCGAGTACGATTCCTAGGGCTATTCAAAGTCCCTATTTCCGAGTATCACACAAATGTAAGCATCTTGTTAGGTCACATTCCAGCTAATGTATATGGTTACGTTAATGCAGTATAAATAACTCGTTTGATTCAACCGCCGACCTGACTTTTCGGAAACGTGTGGCCGTTCCGTTTACCGGACCGAAACGACAGGCATTCTCGTTTTGAGACATTGTGTAGCTCAGTGGTGAATGTAAACCTGTGTGTTTATGTCTGCAACCAAACTGTATGTTATCGTGCTTCTCCGCTTTATCATCAGCAATATCCAGAATTGTATCACTGATATAGGCTGATGCCACGAACTGACTGGTGTCCTCATTTTGGAGAAGAAAATAGGGTAAGAAGGAGTCTCAAGTTTAAGCGCAAACATCCGATGACAGGGTGCTGGCAAATAAATAATTGAGTTAGAAGTGAGATTTGGTAGCATATATAGTAGCTTCTTCTGGCAATTTCCATTGCCCCATCAGCTGGACACAGAGGATCAACGATAATCGCTCTTTAGACTGTGATAATCCTTTTTTAACCATTCCTTATTGGCCCTATCCCGTAAACAATTTCGTGCAAATTAACTGTCATCAGTTAAGTGAGTCTAATGATAACGGTCGATAATAAGTCGACTGTTGACGACAGATACAAAGAAACTTTACCAAGTAACCTTTGTGCATGAGCTTTGAAGCACATCTGTCCGCAGGGCTCTACGAATATGCACGGATTATGCACGCACACAGATGCTTCATATTTGAAAAGTGACTTAAGAAGGCTACTACTGTGGTGGTCCGCTACGTAATACAAGTAAGCCGTCTTCATCTGATGTCATAAGTCGAATGCACGAAGCCATTACATCAATCTGTTTACGATACGGGCGCATACCGGAAGCCATACGTTCTCTGTCGCATGAAACCTCGAAGCTTGTATCGTAACCACATTGGTAGCACCGCTCACTTTGTTACCCGGACTAGGCGTGCAAACAGGTGAACAAACCGGATCCAATGGACTCGCAATTGTTGTCCATTGCTGTTCTGAGGTCTGTGGTTAGAACAAACTATTCCATCCGATACAATTCTTCGTCACACAAACATCTATTCTTCCATGTTTTTCCACAGACAAGCTGGCAGTTTCAGTAGTCAACTTAGTTGATCACAGCAAAATCTGCGATAAAATTTGGGTGATGTTCAACTTGAAACATAATTAGCTTCCCGACTAATCAATAGCAATCTAAAATATCGCTTAGCAGGTATAGTGAGACCGGAAGTTTCATCCTGTCTCGGAAGCCTTAGTCACGGGGTTA
Source organism: Paragonimus westermani (assembly GCA_008508345.1). NCBI lineage: Eukaryota > Metazoa > Platyhelminthes > Trematoda > Plagiorchiida > Troglotrematidae > Paragonimus > Paragonimus westermani. The sequence continues at coordinate 72,722 of QNGE01001431.1, read as the reverse complement.
TCGAGTAGAGTAAACAGACAGTAACTGTTACTGATAAACAGATTGGGAATAACACAACGTTACGAGCAAGTTGTAATACCCTACGTTTCAACCACCTCGGGTGGCCTTCCTCAGGAGTGTTGTAATCGAACTCTTCAGGAAGGCCACCCGAGGTGGATGAAACGTAGAGCATCACAACATTCTCGTAATGTTGTGTTATTCCCAATCTGCTTATCAATAACATGTTAATCACGACGCCCAAACTATTCAACTTCATTCGTACTACATTTGGTGCGGATATCTTACAAGTGATTAATAGACAATAACTGTGTCGCCTATCGAGACGATCGGACCACCTGATCATTATTCACCAACGAAAGTGGTTGAACGTTCACACGATAATTCGGTCGTGCCTAATGTGAAGCCGGTGACGCAATAATCAACATGGCTGCTTTATCAAAGCGTGCTCGGGGTTCAGCTTGTTTCAGTGACAAGGATACGCCATAGTGACGAGCTATATTGAGTGCGAAACCCGAATCCAGTGTTTCTTTTCGAACGAGGCTGTTTGGAAATTCAATCTGAAACTGAAGGCTGCGAGCAGATGTTAGTGATTTTCAAATTAACATCATAGTAATTTGTTAAAACGCTTGTCGCACTGAAAATCCGGAATATCAGGATGCCCAAGTGAATCCAAATTGAGAATCATGTGTCTTCTACAGTAAAAGTAGGGTGAATTCTGTTGCTCAGTAGTTTACCGAATAAACATGACCACGTTTATACAGTTATATTCCTTGTTTTATTCAACCTACTAATTGAACTCGCGAGCTTGTGTTGTATGTGGTGCATCACGTTAGTCGAATGAGTTAGGTGGTAGGAGACATTCTTCAGTCTGTGACAAACAGTTGTGGAATGCAGAGAAGTTCATTATATTTGTCGGTGCGTGCTGTGTCACACACGTACAGAACAGGATTGTCAAATAGTATAAACAAATAGGTAGATTAGCTAAGCGTTCGCAGCACTGCTCACGTGACCAAGTGTATCTGAACAAGGTTAATCAAACAATCGTTTTTACCACTATTCAATAGTTAACACCAGAACTGCTACCTATTCCAACTATCTCCAATCTTTGTAATTGTCGCTGTGCCTCGCTTGGTAACGCTAGATCTAACGGAGCGGATGGACGCTGTGTGCGGTTACTTGTACCTGCATAACCTGTGGACCAATCGAGTGTTTTTCTTGCTTTGGTCTGACCGGGTTCCGACAACACATAACAACATTTTAGGGCAGAAAAAGTTACTAGCATGTGCTTACAATAATCCAAGGTTGCTTGCGTGTGCTAAGTTAGAGAAACGGGGACATGCAGTTAATTACCTTTGAACAGACAAGTATGGAGCGAAATCAGTTTAAAAATTTGACCAATAGAAAATTCCAAGTTGCTTTCCGAAGGAAAATGGGAGTAGAGAATTGGGTGAGCTTTTCAGAGGAAACACAATCTGTTTCAATCTACCTTTTTCTTTGCTTTCCACTCTTTTAGGGCCAAAGCGTTAGCAGCATTTTTGGCCGTCTTCTTTCGCCAGAGATCCAAGCGATTTGGAAGCACTCTTCCGATTACTTCCTCTACTCCTGTGTTTAACATAATGACCAAATCTGGAAAATAGTTGGCGTCGATCAAAAATCTTAACTGCTCCACGGAGGCGGGAAAACCTTCCAATATGAACCCTGTGGACTTGTAGGGTTCTTGCGTCCAATATTTTCCAAGCAACCAGTGAAGTGTAGACTCAGGCAGCGACGTTCTATTCATCAAGTATTGTGTGACGTTTCTTTCATGATCGGTAAGGTCTGCTTTATCAATAAGTGCCGTCGGTTCAATTGCGGTAGGTATTAAGCTCTCTGTGACGTCTGTCTTAGGTGTTCCATCTTCTTCGAGACTGTGACGGAATATGAATTTAAAAATTTGGTATATTGAAAATTTTCTTTTCCGAAGACACGTTAGTCCAAAGGTTACCAATCATAATGTAACATTTTACACTTGGAACCAACATCCACGGATTTAAAAACTACACAATTACGTTACTTACTGAAGTTGGATTCGGTCAGAAGAGCAACAGGTTAGTTAGGTAAAGCTTCTCAATCTTCTGATTAACACTATCAAAACAAAATATTGTATCAATTGGGCTAAGTATCTAAAAGACGTATGCACACTAAAGAGAATGCACACTCATAGCAGATAGGCACTTGTGAATAGTGTTTCGTTGTCGCATCCTGATGGAACGCCTAGATCAATCGGAGCATCAAAACGAACTGGTAATGAATGCATCCGGACAAGCAGAAGTGCTTCAGTGATAACGGCGCAACTTGATGCTGCACACGTCTCAAACTCCTGTACATTGAAACTGAAATTGGTCGATGTATCACCTGAGGATGTTCTTCAGATGCCATTAATAAAGGGCAAACTTACTGTACCTCACATTTAAAGTAGATTGTAGGAATCGAATTAGAAAACTTTGCTTCTACTAGCTACAAATTCGAATTACTGCGCACTTCATTCAAAAGTGCACTTGATTTTCACGACAGCTAAAATAGAATTATCAAATGTAATACTATCAGAGAGCAACCATACCACATGTTTTCCTGATAAACTTGTGATGTCAAGTTAAAATGTTTATTTCTAGTTGCCTTTCTACAGAGATGTGAACCCAAGATATCTGTCAAACTTTCATACAATGCCTCGAAGGTCACACCTGGCTTCACAAACCTTACTTTAGTCGAGGATTTCATCCGAATCTGCAGCAAAATGCGTTGGTCTTACTTCAAGGCACCTAGAACATAGAAACGTTCAAAGTATCTCCAGATGGATTGCTAATTTTGCTAACGGAGCCACTCATGCTACCATCACAAGACAGGTGCAGCCAAATTTATCATTGCTCACAAGCGTGAGTGGTTGAGCGTTCAGATTTGATGATTCGGTCGTGCCTAACGTGAGGTCAATGGCGCAGTGGTTAACACGGTTGCCTCATGATTGGAATGTCCGGAGTTCAAATCCCGGTCGTGGCAAAGATATGCACTACTGACGAGCTCTAATGAGAGCGAAACTCGAGTCTAGTGCTTCTTTTTGAAAGAGGCTGGCTGGAAAGTCTATCTGAATGCGAACGCTGCGATCAAATGTGAGTGATGGTCAACTTGAAAATTTATATTAAGTCAATGTAAACGCATTATTCACTATTACTTACGTCCGAAATCAAGGTACCATTTACAAGTTTGGAGAGCAATAGCAAACAATGGGTATAATCTAAACCTTCGTTTTAGAGGCAATGGTTCATTTCACAGTGAGTGGTGACTGAGTTGACATCTAATGTGAAACTTCAGTTTGACCTTCGCTATTCTAAATCCAATACAGATAGAAGTCTAATTTTGCGCTCCATTCTGCTGTTGTACACTGGATGATGCCAAGAGGTTAATTTAGCTGAGGTTGTTTCATTAGCTCTGATGAAATTGCCGATCTCGCCATACAGGTTATGGTAGCTCGGACACATTTGTGGAAGCCAATATATTGTCTACTGAATCACACACTTTTCGTCCGACTCAAACTAAGCTAATAAGTGCAGAATGTGGTGTGAAGTTGAGAGACTAATATTTCAACAACAAAGTTTGGTTTCGTCGAGGATGAACAGGATCACTTCTGGGAATAACCACTAATTCAAATCAGACGAGTTCTCCTAGGAATTCCTATAGCTTTCAACGTTGTAAACGCTTTTATTCTTACTGTACGTTTTCTTCCAGTTATTGTGGCCTCTTGAAATACCACATTGTAATAAGATAGAACACTGCTTTTCCTTGACCTAATTACTCATCAGAGAAAGAGGGCTTCTCAAAAAATCCTGTCATTTCGTTTGTTGTCTTTGGTCAGGAACATAAAATATCAGAATGTGTAATAAGCAATACAATAAATTTGGTTTGCTGCCATCTTCTTGTTCATCAACATTACGGCTGATTTCCACTGTGTGATTTTCGGACAGTATTTCCTGTAAGTTATTTGGTATAGCGACATGCATTTGTGTAGCCCTAAGTATACCATGACACCGGTATTTCATTCTGAGCTGAATGTCATTGTCAATGTTACGCTCATTCCTCAAAACTAGCTGATATCATTTTCCTTATGGCAATTGTCGAGAAGGATCCAAAATACCGCTGTGTAAACTATCTTTTGTTACATACTTAGGCCTCTTCATAGGTCTCCTCATGATTGCAAAGAAACTGTTGGGTTTACTTTCACTTCAAATTAATTCTGATTGCATTATCGATCTTCGTTCAACTGTGTAAGCTATTTAGGAGTAGACGATGAAAATGACCATTTGATATGAAAGCTAACTGATTGAAAAGTGGTGAAGGTCACATAGACACTTGATTAGAAGAACTGAGTACCTTGCATTTTTCAAATCTGGTCTTAACAAGGTAACGAACGTTAATATGAAATTGCCACCTGTTTGGTCCACTAATGTGCGCTGCACATGTTCGACATGTAAAACTGCACTGACAAAAATATCTTCATCATTTATTGCTTGCCAACACAAGTCGCTGTTTGGAATCTCAACTACGGACCGCTCTTTCTTTACTAAGCTGCACGTTAGATCGGAACAATCCCAGCCAACGGTTTAGATATAAAGATTGGAACACGTACTTTTGGATGTCTAGCGAAGCAGACAGCAAAGAATTTCAAGGTGATAGAATTGTTCCAGAGTGTGTTGGCCAGACGCAGTGCAACGGATTGTTTACGCAAGTTAGAAGTCACTTCTCGTTTCTTATTCGATCTTATCAGACACTCTAACAATTACGAACTCACTGGGAAAATCACCAACTTGAATGAGCGTATGTGTTTTCGGCCGTAGCTAACTAAAAGAACCATACAGTGAATGTCCGCTCACAGGTAATACACTCCATGTAAGCACCTAAAAATGCCCCCAATCCGGTCCTGAAGACTAAAATGGGGCAGTCTCCTTGGACCACTGATCTTGTAGCACCTACGCGGATGGTAGAGTTCGTTAGCGTCAAGTTATTCATAAAATTAAGGAAAAAAGTGACATAGATCTAACGTATAAGTTGTTACACCCTTATCATTTCAGAATGAATACATGAGAATGGTAAGAAGAGGTTCAGTTGCAAAATTTTCAACTTTCAGTTGGACTTAATTGAATATCCCTTGAATTGACAAATGCATCACACTCCTCATGAGTAGTATAGCTATGCATCTCAGCGAACAATGACCGATTTTGTACATGATCTGGTCATAGGAAAAATATATAATCGGCCAAATTGGACAGGTGACTCACGGTGGCAGTACAATATCTGGCACAGGCTGATCATCTTCATATTCCTTTCCTAGTTTTTGTCCTACTTTAGGAAGCACAATCTCCTGGAGCAGACAATCTACATTAACGTAGAACAATCCCAAGCTAGTTGCCAGCTGGCGGCCGTGCAGAGATTTTCCGCTCCCATTAGGCCCCAAAAGTAGGATTCGAGGTGGTGGTATCTGTGAGACAAATGAATTGCAATGAGAGAATCAAGGTTGTAACAGTTTCATGGCAGCTTTTTCAAAGTTGATTATACTAAGCAGTAGATATTGTAGAGAAGTTTGAACGGATTTGGGCCACTGCGTAGTAGATGCTCAGGTTATGAGTTGCAAACTGGTTTAAAGTATGATAAAATAAGTTACATAGCACTAGTGTTCAGAATTGAAGACAGAGAAAATGATTTGTTCTGGTGTGTGAAATGACAGATCGAGTAGCGGTCTAGCCTACACTACTGTCAAATGTGTTCACACCCTAATATCTTCTATCGTTATTGAGGTACACATTTTTAAATAATAAATAATAATGTGAAAGACGACTAAAATTCTTACAGTAACTCACATCTACTCCTCAGATTATTTAATCAAATCGAACGACAGACACAGTAAATGCTCTGGCATCATTGGTCGATGGTCCTGTGACTGAGAATTCATATCAAGATGACATCACATAAATGATGAAACTAGTGTTCGGTGCTTAGAATACTGACAGGTGATGGGGTGATTAGCTAGTATAATTTGGGAGACAACTGATGCTTGTGACAATACCTTTCGCATCCGGACAGATCTGGTAATCAGTTTCTCCTAAAAAGCGGCTCGAAGCTCGAGTCACATCACCGTGGAAATTCGTTTGTGGAGTATATCCTTCAACTGATGGAAGTATGAACTCTGACCCACATTTTCCCAAGACGACCGTACTGATCAGTGCTACGCTTCTTCCCTCTAGCCTTAAAATAGCCATATGAAGACTCGGTAACTTGTCGGTGTCACAACAATAGTTGGAAATAAACACTGCTTTGCTGATTTTGGACCATACTTGTTGTATGACAGACAGTNACGGCCCTCACCGTTGTATTATATACACGACCCTTAAGCTTCAGAGAAATACACCTCTGTCGCCAGAGATGCCTCAAGTTAGCGAATACCGCCCTAGACAGTAACTTGCTGCAGATCCACTAAAAGCTAATCCGGCGAAAATTGAAACAGTGAAAACGGTACCGATACCAGAGGACAAGAACGGTATCACCTATGAAGGGTACCATTAACTGTTTGAGCCGACTCCTCTTCTGATTGTTGGGAAAAGCGGCGACGTCTTTCGTAACCCGCGTTGACAATCCAGGTAATCGTATATTCGAAGAGCGTTGCGTTTTGTCTGTAGACTTTTCATCCCCAGATAAGGTGTGATCAACAGTGCATACGTGTTTATGTTTGAAGGTTGAGGAAGTTTCGTGGATGCCTTCTCTTATACATAAGGCTGAATCGATGTAATGATTTGAATTTCGGTTGGTTACCTCCTGTAGCTTTGGAACTTTGAATTGAATTACCGTTGGCTATTTAATGATGCTTTCAACTTCTGTTCTGAAGTTCAACTGTTGCCACGGAAATTTAACCCGGAATCTAATTACTTCATCCTTGTCATTTCACTAGACATTTCACTACTTCGTTTTTCAAATTTCTTCCTGTTGCATACAGATTATCTAGCTTTGATCGTCTGTCCGATCCATTCAAATTCTTTCGTTCGGATGTGCCTGAATTTACATCCCCTCAGATCTTTGGTCCAGATTATCTCATAAATTTCGTCCTGTTCAACTTGTTTGCTTGATGAGTCGGTTGGAAAGTGTCTGACCTCAGGAAATTCTTTTGCGCATTTGATGTTTGTTCGGATAAGAATTTCTGTGGTGCTTCGATTGCACGTGTACCCAGTTCGATCTTCGTGGACGAAGATCAGAGAAAATTAGCTGTGTCTCTCGATATACAGCTGGTGTTCATATTTTCAAGTAGACAACTTTCGTCCGGTTTGGCCGACATAATGTTGTCTACGGACACTGTATTAGATTGTTAGGTATATAAAACTCTCGCTTCCTGTTACAGTTAACTTACACCATGCGATCAATTAACTCCTCCGCCCCAGGAATGTTAACCCTAGATTCAGGTGAAAACAAACGTTTTGCCATTCGAAAAAGTGAGACGGTTTTGACGGAGGTTTCCGTCAGGTCTTGCTACAATTTTAGTGTACTCCGGATTGTTCGCTCTACTGTAAGTCAAGTAAATACTTGGCGGTGTTTTTACGACGAAGAATACAATTGAATTATAGTGGCCACCGTGTTTGAACAACAGAGGAAATGTATACACACTGAACGGGATTGAAGCGATTCGATTTAGAGGAATAGAGATGACAAGTCATAAATCACCGTTTTCTGCTACAACGATGCCAGGAAACCAGCAACGAATAAAGACCAGGCCTTAACGATACGGCTACGTGGTAGTTCGTCATTAAGAGCATCATATTTTCATTGTGGATGTGCTGTTACTTGTCTCTGTGCATAACAAGGAGTTTACCTGGTCTGAATTTTCATGATCTGCCATAATCGGACAAGAGAATATAACCCAACGAAAATGCAGTGGACGAACTCATCAATCCAATTGCTAAGGAGTCTGCAGAATCGATCTGGAGTGGCAAGCTATACGTTAAAACAGACGTATACGCAGAGCTGGCGGTTTGTTTCAAAACAGTAACCAAAATTTCTGTTTATACTCATAGGATGTTCGAAGGATATCGTTACACAATTCCACGACGTCTGAGATACAAATTTATCCATTATTTTTTCTGGTTCATTCAAGTATGAACTGAAGCATTCGTGGAGCTTTGAATCATTCTTTTGGCTCGATATGACACGTCAGTTCATGAATTATATCCAGAAATTTGATATATACGTATACATATATTTTACGCCTATGATTGTGACCAATTACAACATGACGATAATGTTGAACCTGACGCCAAAAATCGTGTCAGTGGACCATTTTAGTAAAGGCATTGAGCAGGTGTCAGTTGATGTATATCTTCGTAAGGATCGTTTAGTAACCGAAAAATTTCCTGTCGCTTTCACAATAGCTACTGTCAACCTAGTACTTGCACACGTTTCCTGACATATATTTCCAGAAATTCTTTACATAGTTCACAATAAGTGGATTGTAACTCTATACATTCCAATCAGGCAAGTCAATAAGCATAATATTAGTACACAGCAAGAACAACACATTACTCTACTAGCAAAAACGGCAGCAGAAAATTCACGACATTGATGATCTAATCTGAAACTAGTTCACAATCACAGTATATGGGATTTGTGGGAACCAAGCAGAACTGAGTAAGTGTGGATCCAATGCGTGCCAGACAAGGAACGACAGTTAGATGAGTAAAACTTTATCACAAACAGGGTTTGTCGGTTCCACGAAGTCAAAATTCTCAAATAAATTAGAGGAAGGAATTGTAGTCTCTCATGAAAGCGGAATTTAAATGGTGAAGACCAGTGAACGGACAAATTTGGAAAAATGATGTGGACGACTTTAACAGAAAATAAGATGAGTGATCGCACACAACCACAAACCTTGTTTGATAAATACGTATTCTTGCGGCAGGAACTGGACAGATCCTAATAGCGAGTTGGAGGTGATCAACAAACTATCAGCATGAACAAACTTTACGCGGTGGACGAACTGCGACAACTCAGCCAACCAAAGACCTTCTGACTTAAACAGATGCAATGAAAACACACTACCGGTACAAAATAAGCCACGGAAAGTGGGTCAGCGGGAAAAACCAGTAAATATGTTCTGAACGGAAAACATATTCACTCACTTTTCCTCACACGGAAGCTTTACGAGATGTACTAGAAGTTCAGGTTTTAGAAAAAATTTCTTGTCTAAAAAGTACAGTTAACCCAGCAGAAACTCAATCATATTTTGTTTGACGTATTATATCTACTCCACTACATTTGTTTTGGATTAAACATGACTGTTGATATCGTGGCTCGGTTAGCAAACCATCTGCAGATTGGGGGGAAGCTTGAAACGTCACAATCCATCATTGGTAAGTAAAATGCTTCCAAGACGTTGTGCTCAGCCTACGCGGTTGCCCGAATTAAGGAGTTAAACAAGCGAATTTCGACGCAGACTGCCGGTAGTCATACACTCTTACCGTATAACAGATACTGGAAAGACGGTTCCCTTTTTAGACCACCGGTATCGGATAACAACGATTCTTACTTAAATATGCGAGTCTCCTAACACACAGCTGAGATTTGCACTAAGTGAACCTAATTACAGACTTACTTTGATTGGATGCTGGACGTCACATAATATTTTCTCCGGGGCCTCCATGAATTTATTACGTGCATCTTCACTACAGAAGTAGTATATCAGACCGTCCTGAATGACTGCAAGGTCAGGATTTCCAGCTCTCAATATTCCATAGTCATGCAGAGCAACCGGACAGAAGTGACTAGTCATACCCAACTTTTTGTCCAAATTTCGACTGTGATCCACCTCCTGCAAAATATTAAAGTCCGCAAAAATTTGTCAGAAATAGTAACAATATTTATCATTCTTTTCACGTGTTACGGTTTTACTAAAACCCTGATTTTAACTGTCAGTTTTAATGACAGCAATAATACCAACTTCGAAAAACTTCCGAAACTACAGACAAACATTTGGGTTAGATATTTTAATCCGAATTTTTCATCAATTTGGCTTTGGTTTCCAGCTACGTGGCATCGATATCCAAATTATGCTCATGACTCGAGCTGTGATCCGCTGAACCTAGATCCAATAAGTAGAATGGATTGAAAAAATATTCAGACTAACGTATTACATTTGAAGGTTAACTTGTGATCAGTTCTAACAATATGGGTGCCCTTGGCTTACTTAAAAGGTGCACACGGCTTGATAGGTTTGGCTATTTTGACCCGGTCGATACACGTACATCGACACACACGCACATAATCAGAGGGAGCATTCCAGGACGCGTTAATGATTAAGCCTCATATATATTAATGGCCCGCTTGATATAATTTTATCAAGCGTTCATAACTTTGTGACCCCCTGGCTGAGAACCGTTTTGGTGTTTGTTAAATGAAAGCAACAGCTTATCAGTGAAGCGCCATCCGTGTCAATCTGCTAAGTTTAACACCATCACTATACCCCGGTTCTTATCAAACTCGTCACCAGCTACCTACGTAACACAAATCTACACATTCCACAGTTCAATTCTCTAACTACCTGCTTGCTAAACAAACATATTCAGAGGGATAAGCGAGTGGAGCAGTCCGGAGAAAAGGTTGTGTGTGTGTGTGTTAAATATGCCTTATATTGTGTCTCATACTCTAAGCAAACATTTCCTATTGAAGTTGTACATACCGACCAGAGTAAACTATTAGAAATGCGCATGAACTTGTGTGTGGCTAAGTTCTACTCTAGGAGTTTGACATGATGAACAACGCGAACCCAAAGAGAATAAAGTAATTAAAAACGAAGTCTATAATTGTTGATGAGTAGTCGGGGATTTGGTTTATTTTCAAGTTGGCCATCACTCACATTTGATCGCAGCGTTCGCATTCAGATAGACTTTCCAGCCAGCCTCTTTCGAAAAGAAGCACTAGACTCGAGTTTCGCTCTCATTAGAGCTCGTCAGTAGTGCATATCCTTGCCACGGCCGGGATTTGAACTCCGGACATTCCAATCATGAGGCAACCGTGTTAACCACTGCGCCATTGACCTCACATTAGGCACGACCGAATCATCAAATCTGAACGCTCAACCACTCTCGCTTGTGAGCAATGATCAGGTTGCCCGATCGTCTCGAGAGGAGACACAGTTACTGCCTGTTAACTCCAATCGATAACCCCGCGATTAGGACTTCCGAGACAGGTCGAGATCACAGAACTCATTAAACCTGCAAGGCGATATTTTAGATTACTGATGAGTAGTCGGGGATTTGGTTTATTTTCAAGTTGACCATCACTCACATTTGATCGCAGCGTTCGCATTCAGATAGACTTTCCAGCCAGCCTCTTTCGAAAAGAAGCACTAGACTCGAGTTTCGCTCTCATTAGAGCTCGTCAGTAGTGCATATCCTTGCCACGGCCGGGATTTGAACTCCGGACATTCCAATCATGAGGCAACCGTGTCAACCACTGCGCCATTGACCTCACATTAGGCACGACCGAATCATCAAATCTGAACGCTCAACCACTCTCGTTTGTGAGGTCAATGGCACAGTGGTCAACACGGTTGCCTCATGATTGGAATGGCCGGAGTTCAAATCCCGGCCGTGGCAAGGATATGCACTACTGACGAGATTCAATGAGAGGGGAAATCTATAAGGTTTTTAGTGCAGACCCTCAAATAGACGGTCAACTGCAGCTGTCATGTGTCAGTTATTAGAATGTGTGTCGAACTTGATAGTTAAGGTGCAAACTTTTCATCACCGTTAAAGGTGACATGATCAGTGCGTGAATAGTTCTGCACTCACGCTCAAACCTATGCGCTGAAGCACTCATACATCGCTGATGTCACCTAGTTTGCAACCTAGATGCCAAGTTCGGCAAAAATCTACGTACCCCGAGTTACGAACAACATCACCACTACTTCCAACCACAAATGTTTGTCTTTGTTCGGATTCATCAGGCAGGTGTGAGCTGGTTTATGCTAGTTGTCTTAGGACGTAATGAACCAAATGCTGAGGCTGTCACAAGTATGATTAGATCAGATAAGCTAAACTAGTAAACCCCACTGATGACCTTGCATACACACTCATGTAAGACAACGTCAGAGGTCATTAAGTAAGTGGCAGGAAGGCAAACACGAATATACACAGCACAGACATTGCCAAAGTATTGCCCCATTAGCACGTTTCACTCGTAAAGTCAATTAATTGAACACTCACCTTGAAGACATTAGCCTGCAGCAAATGAACTACTGGAAGTAAACATCATTTTCTAGAGCCTTTGTTGTTGGTATTTTGAGCATACAAAGAGTTTAATTGGTTTGCAATGACAATGAAAATGTTAATTTATTGGATTTTTGGTTGTGAGTCTGTAATTCAAACCGCAAGGGCATTCCCGGGAAAGTCAACTTCAGTAATAACCCATGAACCTAGCAGAAAAGTACCATCGTTTAGTCGAACAAAGACAACACGTGAAGGATAGCAGTAGTTAGAGTCGTGAACAAAAAAGCTAGACCAGGTTTTAATGGTATGGAATGAATATATATACTATTGAACTAACTTAACTTGGATATACAGACGCTGATAGCATATCTTTATTATTCCTATATTGAATATCTTTTCGTGAGCAACACGTGATGTACCACAAAAATCTGTCCTAAACAGAATTAAGCAGAGCCAACCAGTGTTCTGTCCGAGGAGTGACTGGTGCCCAGCACACTTGTTTGCTGGGTAAGCAGTAAAAACTAACATTTTCCAGCGGACAATTACCTTTATCAAAAACCATAATAAACGGTATGTTTTTCATTTGGGAGGGATCTTTATCCGACCAATCTCATTCTGTGCTCTCATCTTTGACAAATAAAATTATCCTAAAATAAACACGTGTTTGTCGGTCACTTGTAAGGTTACTTCGAACGCATATTACACCTTGTTTTCCTAATAGCCACTACACCGGAAAACTGTCACATATTGCAGTACGCATCATGCGAACTACATCAAGACATCCACACTCACAACTGTGTTTGTGTAATAGTCTAATTATTTGCTAAACCATCCGAACGGTATGTCAAGGAATGCACCTTCTTAAGACAGGAAGGCGCACAAGTTAAGTCTGCTATTTTTCTCGATAAGTTTGTCGCTAGTATCACTTATTTCGGTTACACCTTAAATAAGTTAGTAGGTACAGAAAACGTCCAATTCTCACCTATATTGTGGCTGATAACGGGGGCCCACTACTTTAAAATCTTAGACTTTGCTGCTCTGGTCCTTCAGTATTGCAGCACAGCAGTTATTTTCTTCAGAACTCATGGAATGCGTGTACACAATAGACGCGGTAATCGCCAACTCAATCTAAATTCGAAACGGGCCTTTAAACCACATGGACCTTTTTTGAATTGAGTTGGTGTGTGATGTTTCTATTTGCAGATATGCTTTTTTGGAGGCCGATCATTATCATTTGTTCCATCATTTGATTATGCGTCCGCATAAAGTATGCACCTCAGGATTAGTGTTTGGTAGGAAATTTTTTAATGTATTTCGTAAAAGCATTTGTTCTATATCGACCTTCTGAAAACTAGGAGCTGATCTCTACTTTTGAGAAGTTTGACCTTAACGGTCATTTTCTGATGCGAAATCGAAATGCCCCGGTGTGTTATCTCTCCTCCGCATAAAACATTTCATGTGGCGGGGCATTTGAAACCGACCGTAGCCGATAAGATAAACATCGAAACCAGTTCGATAACCAAGACACGCTTTTCTTTACTATAACACAGATGACAAAATGCTGTTGCTGCCCCCCCCCCAAAGTGATGACTTAGGAGATGTTAACATAGATGATTTTACTGCATGAAGCTTTCGCCTTGAATCTAATGGACGGTTTTGCTGACCGCAGGATGAATTGCGGAAGAAGCAAAGCTAGTTGCTAGAAAACTATGCTGATCACCAACCCCACTGCCACTGTCGCCTAGAACATCATTTTACTTATCATCATCAGCATTGGCAGTCTTAGACCAGTGGTCAAATCTGACAAGTAACTACGTTTATGACGAGAAGAAAGAGCTCTAAATATGTTACGGAAGAACTGGAAGGAACTGGATTCATCTTTGGAAACTTCCATGTTCAGACTAGAACAATAATACTATTGTGCCCACCTTTTGTAAATTAAAAACTGTGTGGAAAGTTCGGTGAGATGACACATGTGAAACAGGCTCTGTTGCGGTTTTTAATTTTTCACCTCGTTAATTTTCATCACAACACGAATACCCAATTCAAACAATGACCGTATTCATTTTACTGGACCCTATTGGTCACATCCTACCTGAGTTTCCCGCAAAAGGCCGAGGGTCTCTGCCTGAAAGTAAAAAACAGTCTACCGTTTATCAGAAACTAGTGTACCATTAATTTCTTCTGCCCAAACTTTGATCGGATCCCTCTTACCTTAACCCATTTAGCAGACTGTTGGCAAATAACCCACGACGCAGACTCTGATGTACTGTGCATATTTCTTAACAATCTAAATCTGAATGTTTGCTACTCACTTCTTCACTCTTGCTATCAAATTCCTCCTTGTAACGTTTCAAATTCTTACCCGATGATATCAGCCAACGTCCGCAGTTGAATGCAAATAAGGATTGTCAGATATTCCGATATGATTTATGTCCGCCTTCTTCAGCATCCACCAGTCTGGAAGAACTGTTTGAACTGACGTCACAGAAATGCAATCGTTAACTTTGCATGAGGTAGCCTAAACAAATCCTAAATTACTGTTTGATTATCGGAAATATGCGCAGCAAATTCAACTCACACTTCTGTCATTCAAAACGCAGCTTTCTGAGAACACAAGTTGGTCAGTGGCCTGGATGCTTTAATCTGTATTATGACTCTGGATTATGTTACAGACCGGTAGCAACATTTCACACTGTGGTTTCAGAGCGCATCCAGAATAACAGGGTAGCGATTGAGAAGAATATGATATCCGGACCTTGTATAACATTCCAGACAAATAAAACGTGTTACTGATATAACAACTTCCAGATAACTTCTTCAAGTGCGAAGTGACGCACAATGGTCAATCGCTACATGCTGATTACGCGTTGGGTGGTGAAAAGTTAGTAACCACTGTCCATGAAAAACACAGGAATGAACTTCTGGGAATCGTTTCGTTGGTCTCCTAGATGCACCTTGATAGAGAAGTAAGCCGCGATAACTGCAGGAATGTTAACCCGGCGTTTTGAAAAGTTCCACCTGAATTTCGGTTCACTGGTAACCTTTGCCAACTTCAAAAACGACAATATATCAGGGTTTTGTGACGAAGCTTACTTGACATACAACCATTAAGGTAAAGCGCGGGACCTGAGTACAAAATACATGTGCCCTAATCCAGCCGTTCGACATCAGCTCATATACCGCCACAACTATCCACGACACTAATGAATCCATCAGTATAAACTCTAGTAGTATAAACCGGGTTGCCCCATCCGCTGCATACTGCAGGGTGGGTGGGCGAAAACATGACACTACTGAACCTTGTCGGTGCCCTTTCCAAATCAGCCTTCGGTATCCCCCTCGATTCTTATTTTCAGTAATTACCTCAAGGGTTCAACAACATCTGACCGGTACACACCCAAATCGAGTTTGATATTTAAGGTTGTCGACTATTCCTTATGAACGACATTCAGTTGATTGAAGGTGTAGGCCATAAGGTCGCGCAGCGTGTGTTATGGTCTTGCTACATTTCTTTTAGAATAAAAAGGGTCAGTGTACCGTGTGCTACTCACATGCCAGAGGTGAATTCATTTTGATCAAGATAATGTTATATCTGGGGTTTCATCCCCCGGAGCATGTTCATACACTTAATACGAACAATAGATTCCGAAGTGCCCTTTTGGAGCTGCAACAGCATTTATGTCGCATGAATTGCAAAAAACATTCTTTCAGTGTTAAGGTCTGTCCAATCTGGAACACGCTACCTGTTTCCGTCCTGACAGTGTCATCTGCAGATGATTTTAAGTGAAGGCTTGATACACACGTTCGTCACACCAGTTGAAGCCTTCAGTCAGTGCTGCCGTTATGCAGCTGTGAAGTTATGTACGTCCCCTGAGGCCAGGTCAACCAGATTAATACCTGTTTAAATATGTGTGCTCCATGCTTGCTTATCATATCTAAATCCCACCGCTTTCCATAAGCTAATCAACCAGAAATCAATTCAGTTCACGACGTTACAATGCAAACCATTTCTAAAGCAACTGTTCATGTGATGTCACGTTGTCTGCAATTCATTTGCTAGAAGTCTTTTCATTACCGTCCAATACAGTCAGCATTCTAATCAATTCTCGATGATTCACAAGTTTTTACAACTATATGCGATTAAGTACGAGTTAAATATGAAAATTATAACGAGTTAAATAGGACAATAAAGGCAGGGAAGTGGTGAGGATCACAGTCTATCAAAAGAGGGCGGGGGTGTTGGTGAATGTGTTGGAATGATACACGTGCCTGTCCTGTGACATACGTTCATCAATGTCAAGCGGTTCACGTTCGCTCGGGTTTCAAATGGATGTGGAATGAATGGTCAAGGAAAGTGAAGGGTTTGTACAAACCGTTTTTGGGTACACTGGCAGGGGTTATGCGGTCTGATAGCACTAGACTCACCCGTTGATAAGACTCCCGTTCTAACAGATCTGGAGCCGGCTTGAAGAACCTTGTGGTCTTCCCAACGTAGCCGGATTGAAAACATCAATTGAGAGAGTGGAGGCAGAAGAACGGAAGGAACTTGGGCAAACTACCCTTAAGGCATGGCACCAGTACCGGGCAGATGCCGAACGACAGGATAAGTTTCGCTCTAGGGTAGGCAGTCTCGACCATGTTTGAACGTCTGCGGGTAATTATTTCACTTTTGAACTCACCTCTATATGAAAGACAAATGATAACCGGCTTTTTCTCCGCTGTCTGAACGAGTTCAAGTTTCTTACCGGAATGCAGATTTTCATCTGTAGATGTCTCAGGGTATCCAATTCCAGTGAGAGTTTCTCGAACATATCTTACTTCCTGTTGGAGAGTGTCCGGTGTACAGATAATTTGCGCTCTGTTCAACAGACAGTGTACCAGATTTCGTTTGTACTTCAAAGGGACAAAACTGTGAAAAGGCGTGTATTGACCCGTTCATGTCTTTTTTCTGTGAATGGATCCCTGAATTGTTCCTCCTGGTCGACGAAGCATTACGACATCTTGGAATGAGAGTCTGTTATGATGTTCTAACTCGACGGTGAACTGTATATTCCAGTGTGCTCTGTTAAACTCATCTGGTACGATCTGGGGATCATTACCGTTTGGAACGAGACAAAAAGTATCATCCACGTAGCGCTTGTAGAGGTTGCACTCAGTTACCATGTGGTTGTTTGGTGGTCTCCAATTTGACCATAAATATATCTG